>JBBPMC010000305.1:15729-26806 GCA_038090115.1 Strobilomyces echinocephalus | reverse complement strand
AGTGTACGTAGAAGACATAGTCCGAATATCGATTTTACGAGGGCCGACGTCAGACTTGCTGCCTGGGCGGAACCCGAAGTTTACCGGTGCTTATGTAAGCTTCCATATCCATAGGGGGTAGGGTGAAGTGGCCAAGCACCGGTCGAACACGCGAAGTCACAAGGACGGGCATGACTACACCAGCTCTCCGGTTCAACGTGGAGGTCCGTGCTATCTACGGCGCCGTGTACACCCGAAGTCGAGACGCTCGCCGAGATCGGTAGAGGAAAAGCACGAAGTCGAGGACGAGGACAGGGCGTGCAGAGCGAGGTGGGCACAGGGTTGATGGTTCGGGGGTTTCTGACGACGTATGTTCAGCAGAATGAGACGGCGCCCACCCCCGGCAAACTGCACGGCCGGCTTCTCTTTTGCCGGCTCGATAGACTTGCGCGGATCGCACAGGGACAGGGAACACTCCTCGATGCCCAGCAGCGCCCCCCACGACGACATCAGCAGCGGCAACGGGGCCATATTCCCCTTCCTTGACGGCGTCAAAGACGACGATGGCCCCGTTTCAGAGCTCCATGACAAGCGAGAGCCTGTCGTTACGAAAAAGGCCAAACCCTCGCGTGGTGACGTTGGCCATGAGATCTAACACGGTCTACGAACATGTTTTTTTTTTCTGGCTAACTGAACAGCGTCGACAATCGTATCCCCATTCAGGTTGCCGAGTACCGTCGCTTCCATGGCGACAAGTCTGCGCCTAACATTTTCATTTGTTTTTCTAACCAGCCGAACGGCATCAATGCAACCGTATGATCCACACCTTTTTTGTTTCGGTTCATGAGGTCTACTGATCGTGTTCGGCTTGTTTACTAGAGTCAGGCGTTGGGTGCATGCCGGCGCGTATCGGAGCGGGGGTCGTAGATTGTACGGTGTGTATGAATAGAATGGCATGCGTGTGCCCAGCTGCTTTCTCCTGGGCGAGAGCTATGATAATCTATAGGAAGGCAATGGCCATGGAAATAGCATCATGCACATACGTCACCGTACGAAGTATCGCTATGCCAACGTATTGCTGTTTTTCACTGAGCATGAGGAATAAATACGACGGGTCTTATGCCCCCTCTTCGTCGCTGTCGCCCTCGCCTTCTTCGTCCGTGCTTTTGTCTTCTTCCTTGTCTTCGCATCAGGAATTTTGCAAGAGTCTAAACTCGTAATGAAAGTCACGTATCCGAGTCGTGCCGTGTCCCCGTCGTCGCGTCAACAGCTCAGCGCTGGACCAAGTCATGTCATCACCTCGGCCTCGTCGACGTCTGGTTGCGTTGTGTCGGCTTTGTCGTCGTCGGTGTGGCGCGAGTAGGTGCCAGGGGCGTGAAGGTCGAGGTAGTGGATGGGCGTTGGACCACGGGGGGATGCGAGCAGACGAGAAAGGGAACGGTGGACGATGATTTGGCGCCAGGAGAGGAGGTAGGGGAGGCGGTGGACGATGGTAAAGCACGAAAAACCGTAAGAGGCCGTCTTTGTGTCGTGTCCTCGTTTCCTCGTCATCGTTGTATGACAGTGTATGGGAGACGGCGATGGTGGCAACGTACGTGGCATGTCACCGTCGTCTCGTCTCGTCGTACTTGTGAGGTGGTGGGATGTGTGCGCGACGGCGATGGCCGGTGGATGGGCAACTTGTTGAAGGTCCCGGTAAGTGATACATATGACGTCATCTAATAATTAGACTACTTGCCGAATAAGCAACACAAATCAACAGTCTTCAATGAAAATCGAGTCTACGTCCTTCCAAGCTCCCCGGCCTCCCTCGTTCCACACCCTCTCCCGTTCAACCCAATATTCCAGCATATTGCCTACGCGGGAAGGTGTCCATACACGCTCGCCCGTATCGCCATCCGTCTCTGCAATGAACCATCTCGGTCGATGGGGCGGTAGCCTGCCATCTTCCCTCGCGCGACGCGTCGCCCGTTGCTTCTCTTCTTGCTCCTGCTTTAGCTCATTCGCGTGTTCATACTGGCCCATCTCGAACGCGCGTTGATCGGGCCGAAGACGGCAATCGGTAGGGCACAGGAACGGTTTGAGCGTGTCATCCGGACAGTCGTTGAGCGTGACGGCAAACGGCGTGAGGTTGAAGGGCGCTTGCAGTTTTTCAGAGTTTCTCCACAATAGGATATACTCTGCCATGTAGTTCGGCGATGCAGGACCACTGACTGACGCATCTGGATGCAGGTATCCACTGCCAGTACCAACTGCACGACAGATGAGTTGACTGTTCCAGCGACCGGCGATCTCGTAGGTGATCTCGCCATCCGAATTGCTAACGGACCCCGAAATCTCATATGCATCCTTGCCTCGCCACCCTCGAGGCTTGAAAGTTAAGATGCATCGATCTCCGGTACGATGGTTCGTGACCTGGATATAAAATTTAGTGAAATTGGTAAACACGACATCGGCAACTGACAATCATATCGCCGTAATGGTCGATGGTAGGAGACCCCAGAATGAAGCCGGAAACGTTTGTAGTGACCTTCTTCCACGAGTAGTGCTCCACTACCTTTCCTCTCCCGCCAATGGTTGTCGCTTTGGGGTAATTTGGAGCCCAATCTTCCGGTAGCAGAAGTTCTACGTGAGCAACACCAGTGGGCCGGATCTCGAAAGACTTCCCCATAAACCTATTTTGTGCGTCGACCTAGAGAATGTTCAGCCTTGTTCAACGTATCCGTCCAATATCTGAAACATACCTCGCCGTAATAGTGCCAATTAGGCGACTCGGCCCAGCAAGCCGAGATCGGAGGGTGATGACTGACTTGCTCGGAAATATATCGGTACTCTTTGTCTAATCTCACATATTCGAATGTTTCATTCTGGTGGAAACGTGAGTGCATTTTTGGCAGGAGTAAAATGTCTTGCTCACAAGCATAGGATTAAATGGTTTTGCAATACGTCCAATAGTTGATGAATAATTAGACATCGCAAAAGCGGCGACGAATGCTATGCGTCGATGGGAGTCTTCCTCTCGAACAGCCACATCAACTACGGGCGGAGGCGTCAGCGAAGGATATCATCGACTAGCGGAAATACTTACGACATTCGGAAAACTCCATATCTTCAGCCTACGAGGGGTGAGTTCGGTGAGTTGCGCATGAGTACGGACACCTACCATTCGTTGCAGCATGCTTGTGGGCTCATTGAAAAATACAGGGAAAGTGATCTTTGTCAAGTCCTTGCCGATACTATGCTTCAGAACGGACCAAAGGCTGGTAGATGGCCTATTGTCTCTATCAATGGGCAAGTCGGTCCTTAAATGCTGATATCCTAAGAAAGGTTCCAGATTAATGGCAAGCGGCAATGAAGTTGCAGAGTGCGAAGGGCTAGTGAGAAGTTCGCTGACGACAAGGTTCGGGAGATTACCCGACTCGATAGCATCGAAAAATTCGTCCTCGTCATCAGTGTCATGAAAATCTTCCGTTACCTGCGCCCCGATAGGAGACGGCGAGACTAATTTTGATATCCGCCGCTGAGTGGGGGTTAGAAGTATAGGAATTTCAGGAGAATCAGCAGTAGCAACGGAAGTCAACGAAACGGGAGGAGTTTCCGCTGCAGTGAAGTAGGTAGAAGCTTGAGCCGAAGGCACAGTAGATGGCACGAGACCCAGAGAGATGGGTCGTTGCTTCACGGTCGCAGAGCCCACATCCTGCATTCCGACGTCGAAGAATCTGCTTCCACGTTTGCGAGAGCGAGCTCGGAGCTCTTTCTCGAGCGCTTCTCCTTCACGGATAACCGTTTGCAAGCTTTCCTCCCATATTATTTGTCGTTCGCGCTCTCGCTGGAGTTGCGACTTCCACCACTCTTCCCTTTCTCGTGCCATCTGCAGGTATTCGTTTATCATCGACTGGACCGTGGCGAAAGACTCCTTTAAGGCTTCTCGAAGTTCTTGCGTACGCAATGGCGCATCACATGGCAAGGATAGTCCGGCAAGAAGCTGTGCGGTGAGGTCCATCTGTGCCGCAACCGAGTTCCCATGCAGATCGTAAGTGCTGCCGTGAGGTGGTTGACTCTCCGTCACCTCTGACACTGCCGAACTGTCGTGCCGATGCCCACCCTCCTCGTCATCTTCCTCGTCGGGACTGTCTTTAGAGGTACCACCGATGACCGTCGGATCCTCCTCCGTGGTGCCCGCTATGGACGTCTGGTCTCCCCGTAAACTGTGTGCCCCAAGATCTCTCATCGCAGATACGCCCGACTGAAAGCTAGTCCGGATCCTTGTCGCCCGCAAAGCACTTCTGTCACTTTCCACGCTCCGCCGGCCACCAAGGCTTTGATCTGCCTCTTGTCGGCACCACTCCATACTCCTGCTGATGGCCTGTGTCCACCGTGCAGCTTCGACAGGGTGGTTCGCCCGCATGTACCATCTCTGAACTCCCGTCGTATGACCCCGTCCCGGCACGGAGCAAACTTCGAATCGAGTTTTTTCGCTGCCCGTACCAGTTTTCAGAATCGCCGTCCTCATTGAAATGGTGCCTCGACTAGCGATTTCCTCGTCTTCCTGGTGTCTGTAATCTGTGAATAACTGCCTCAGAGTCGAACTGGTGGCAACACGTCGACACGTACATGAAAGAACCCCATCTTTGAGGACAAACCACCGCGTGCTGTACCCTCTGGCAACATTTGTGTATTTGTTCAGGTATCCTTTCAGGACAGTTGGCTCAGAGATCGGTATATCGATCAACGACTGATCATGATTCGCGACTGCGATTACTTAGACGAGAACTGAAAGAATAAAGTTGACGACTTACATTGTCGTAAAAATACCCTCACGCGATCATCTTTGCCCAGTCCGTCATACGCCATCTTTCCTCTTCGATCTCGCACGAAAACATCTGCTCCAGCACGCACGGCAAGCTCGATTAGACGTAAGTCCTTCCGCCGAGCAGCCTCGTGTAAGATTGAGGCCCCTGTCGTATCGTCAAGATATGAGAGATCGACCCCTTTAGCGCGCGGTGATTCCAAGAGCGATACGAGGGCTTGGTTTGGCGGAGCATTGAGAGGAGACAGCGCATACGAGTGTAGCAATGATCTGTATGAAGCACTCAGAAAAGAACGCGAATCTGGAGAAGATGAGATGATGTCCCGAGGTACAGATGAGCTGACATACCCTGCAACACTTGAAGGGTCTCCTTCCCCTTCGCCACATCCTTGCATGCACGACCCTGGCTATCGCGAAGGGTGTCGTCTATCCCTGGCTGTTCGAGGAGAACAGTTACGATTTCGGCACGCCCGAGCGACCCCGCAAGATGGAGGGCTGTAGTACCACTTCCGGGTGGGTGTGTACCATTCGGCGAAATAGCTCTGTGCGACAAGAGAAGCTGTACGGTCTCCACTATGGGTGAATCCATCAGATTGAACGACGGCCTCAGTCAGCTGCTCAGCACGCACCAGAGGCGCAACGGATGGCAAGGTGCAAGGCTGCAGCACCCGTATTCAAGTCACCACCGTCAGTCGAGCTCCGTCTCTCCTTACCGATTTCGGTCAGAAAGGGGTGGATGAGAGCCGGGTCGCCTGGAAAGCGTTTTGTCAATATGATACGATATGTTTGCCAGGCCATGTGATCTCGCACCACTGCGGAGAGCTGACAGCAGCCTGACCTGCTGCAGAGGCTCCGGCGCACCTGAAAAGGATGGTGAACACAAAAGTCGGCTGAAAACCTATGAGGACGTACCCGCACTGAGTATGGAACGACTGTCATGCACGGACATTTGACACCAAGCCAACCTCGTCGTTTTGCTGGCTAGGTGTTTCGAAAAGTTGTCCAACTCAGTCGTGGTCGCGGTCAGCGGACAGGAGCAGTGCACGTTACCGTAACTATGGCCACGTGACCTGCCCCAATTGTTCGCCCAAGGAGTCCGCGCGCATCGTCGACGTCGCGAGTTGCGCCGAACATGCAGTAAAAACAACTCGTCTCCATTGCGTAAGACAGTTTGGTTATGGATCCTTCCTGTTATGTTACGGAGAAATTAAGCATGGTAAGGTATGTGATATAGTTTTTTGTGTATACACCGTGACGCATCAACGCCGGCCGCTATTCTTGGAATTGTTGGAACAGCCTCTGCCTAACTAACGGCGGTCCCGTTGGAGTACTATCGGGGCACATTTTATTAGAACAGTCTGCTGGTGAGCTTTCGCGAAGGTATTATCCATGGAGGGAGCTAACATGCTTCTACGCAATCACAGCTGATGGAAAGATCGCCTGTCTTCCTGGCCGAACGCTTCGTAGATTCCCCTTTTGCGTTTGCGTTGGGCTGGAATTTGTGATACTATATTACTCAAATTTCGATTCTTACAGCGTGACATGAGCCGACTTTACCTCCAAATTAAGCGTGTCTGAGATTAACGCCATCCAACCTCCATCCAACTTTTCGGCGGTGGGTGGTGATGTCCAGAAATCGAAATCTTATAAGAATGGCCACGTCACAGATGGTAAGTACACTCCACAGATAATCCGAATTGGCACTAAATGAGTATTTTGTAGGTATAAAGTCGTCCCACCGCCTAGTACATTTTACTTTCATCGAAGAAAACATGCCACACGCGATGTCTAGTTATAAAGCTACAGCACGGTTTCGACGGTGTCGAAATTAACGAGCTCACATGACGGGCCGCTACACCCATAGCTCGGCGGGGTGCTCCAGGCATATCCATGGAAGGGGAAAGATGAAATGAAGTTCCGGTCCCGCTTTTCAATTCTGCAATTCCGAGTCAGGTACCACATCGGATTTCGGCCGCTATTTGCTATCCCTATCCGACCAAGGATATCCAGATTCGGCGCGGTCGTCCGGCAACCATTCGGAGAAATTTCCCATGAACTGATCGAATCCTCATTTCTATCAGCAGCATATCAGTCGACGATGCCGTGTTTTCATGCGACATTTAAGAGGGAGCTCGTCCCCAGGGTTCGTGCCTCCTGATCTCCCAAGCCATGATTCCCCCTGGCGAACTCATCTGGGTGTCTGTTCAACCACTCATCCGCTTGTACGCACAATCGATCTATCTGGTCCCATTGGTCTCACCCTCCAGAGCAGGTTTTTCTGTGTCGCAGCAGGTTTCGTCATTACCAAGGCAGGACTTCTTCCTCCTGTGGCCGCCCGCAGTGCGGGACACATGATAATCGTAAGTGATACCTCTCGCAAAGATACGAGATGGCTGAACAGACAAAGAATGTTACGCTTCCGGCCCTCCTGTTTTCCAGAATTATCCCATCCTTCAATTATTCCAATGTTGGTGCGTTCGGTGAGTACCTTCTTTCCGGAATATAGTGGCCCTTGCCATGGTTCTTTCCAGGTCCTCTTGTTGTTGTCGCATTATTATATGAAGTGATCGGCATCATAATATCATTGGTGATCAAGCAAGTGTTCTGGGTTCCGCACCGCTTTCGCTATGGAATCCTGGTGGCCGGTGGATGGGGTAACGTCGGGGACATCCGTAAGTCTTGGTTTCTCGTCACGGACGCATCCTCTCACAAGATTCAAGCAACGTCCGTCGCCATGAGCATCACGGCTTCAGCCCCATTTAACGGTACACCTGATGAAAACTTGGTGGTTGCGTACATCGCCGTCTTCATTCTCGTCTTCATGGTATGGCCGCGTCGAATTTCCAGTTCTACATGATGTATCGTTAATCTCCCAGATCACGCTCTTCCCACTAGGCGGCGCTAATTTGCTGGAAATGGACTTCCAGGGACCGGACGTCGATGACGAAGACGTACAAGTGCAACTGAAAACCAAACAAAGGAATATTGGTGCAGGAATCGAACGTTTCATTGTCTCACTCAAGGGGCTTGTGTGTCAAAGAGGACCTCGGGCCGAGAACATTGGTTACGATGACCAGAGGGCTTCACCACACTATCTGGCAGCCTCATCCTTACACGACCCCGTGTCTCCGGTGACAACAATCATGCAACATGCCACCAAAAAAATAGAGACGAAAATCGAACCATCTGCGACTCTCCTTCATCGTGTCGCGCGCTTCGGATTGAGCGTCGTTCAAATGCTCACGTCCCCCTGTTCTGCTTCCGTCATTTTGGGTTTCATTATCGCTATCGTCCCTGTTCTCAAAGCGTTATTCGTTCCTGACGTCCCAGGGGTGAACATGCCGTCCGCGCCGGACGGCCAACCCCCACTTGCCATTATATTGAACACGGCGACGTTCATCGGAAATGCCTCAGTCCCTTTAGGATTAATGACGGTTGGCTCAGCGCTCGCGAGGCTGGAAATTCCTGGCGGTGGACTTCGGTCCCTTCCGCTTGGAGCAGTCGCTGCGTTGGCCATTGGACGCTTGGTTGTCACGCCTGTTCTCGGCGTGCTCATCACTCAAGGATTAACCCGAGCGGGGCTGTTGAACCCCGACGACAAAGTGCTGCGATTCATATGCATGTACGTCACCTCGCCCTGGTCTCCTGTCATGCACCTTGGTCAACGTCATGTCGCAGTTTCATGTCCTGTTTGCCAACAGCCACGATTCAGGTAAGCGACCCCACTGGGGTCGTTCGTCACATTCATCGTTTCGTCAACAACCTCTTGCTAGGTCATCTTGACCCAAGTTTATTCTGGAACGGGCAACGCACAACATATATCGGTGTTCCTCATTCCGCAGTACATGCTCATGTTCGTCACGATGTCCGCGTTGACAGCATACACGTTGCACGTACTTTACAGTTAGATCGACGGTGTCTCCACCTGCTTGCTTCGAAATGGCAACCCTCGTCTTAACCCTATCTTGCAAGGAACGTTTTGTTTTGTTGTTTCCCCGGGCCTGGGAAATCGTGTCCTGGTTCCATCCGGGTTCCTGCGTTGTATTATGTATTACTTACGCTCGTAGATACAGAACGTGTGTAAGATATGGTTTGGTTTAAGATATCGTGCCGTTAGATCGACATAAGCCAAGGCCGAGCTGGCATGTATTGCGACGTTGAGACTCTAGAGCAACGCTTGCCGTTATTGAGTATAATATAATTTGTTAGAATACGGTCCCGGGAAATCCGGAGTCACCCGTTCCGCTATGACTCCATCAAATCCGACCGATGACCATGGCACTTCGTTACCAGCATAAAAGTCTGCGCTCGTGTGTGACTTTGAAATAAGCCGGAAAGTAGTACCAGAGTCCTGGTCGTAGTTCGGTAACCAGACCCATCTATGAGGCAAACAAGCCGCCGATCCGTTCATCGACGGCTATCTCGTCCGCAGCATCGCGGGCTGGCCAGTAGATTATGGTCGTTAGCCCTGAGGTCGTGCGTACCTCACGGTGGTGAACGCTGGAGCTCGGGGCAAGCAACGCCTGATTTAGAATTCTGTGCTGCGCCTGAGAACCACCCCACGATCGCGACCTGAACGATTGAATCGCGCCCTACAGCACTTCCCGCCCAGGCCCGCGGACCGCGGTGCAGAGAGTGGCGTATATATCTATCTCCCCTGCGGACACTTCATGGGGTTGTGGCGCCATCGAACCGGACCGAAAGTTCTGAGCCGTGTATATCAGGGGGTAACAAAGCTGACCACGGTGCACCTCAATCGCGAGAATGCGCAAAAAAGGTCGCACTAGACTTGGACCTGATTGTGTGGACGTGAAATAACGCCGAGGGACTTGTCCGGGCGGTGGAGTCAAAGAACACGTCATTTGCAACTTGGCGGTCGCCGTCCGCCTAGCTTGAGGACCGGAAGCCTCTCGAAAAAAAAGAAAAAAGAAAGAAACGAGCGTCAGACGAGAGACCACTGCCGTGTACTTGGACCAGGACACGAGTTGTCCAGCTTCGAGCAGTCGCCCTCCGTAACGCAGGAATTCGAGATAATCTTTCGCGCGCGACAACTACATGAGGAAACCTCGTAGTCACTGGATCTAGATGATACATCACAGTGGCAACTTCGAGATGGCCCACGTCGACAGGCGCCTTCCCGATTGTTTTATCGTCGCATCAGTGATCGACGTGCCCATAGCAATGGCAGACGGAGGAAGTCAGCGGATACCCCGTTGCGAACCTAGAAAGTTTATGAGGCTCCTCGCACTCACGTTACACGATTGGCTGGAGTTACGAGGTCACTTATCGTAGGCCTGGGCTTTAGTCCATATCCCCCTCCTTTGTGTTTGTCCGACCCCATTGGCGTATCCGTCCCGTCCTGTACGTATTGTAGTAGTCGTCCCTTGTAGTCCCAAACGGAGCGTCTCTAGTCCTCTCGTCCACGCAAGCTTCCACGTTGTAGCCGTATCCGAGGACAACCACCTGCTCGGAGGAAGAGTATGTACATATGTAAGTACCACTTGCGACAGGCTGCGAAGTTAGAATCAGCATGCACGACTCACTAGCGAGTTCCTCGTATCTGGTCACCAATTTGGATCATGGTCCATGGATGCTACGTGCCGGTGACAAGCTTGAAGCTGTACATGCAGTGGATGATGGCGGCACACCAATATTTTAACCATCGTGTGATGGACTAGTAGGTGTGACCAGCCGTAGTAAGCGAGCTGAGGCGCTACTTGTTCTCGCGCCTCCACCCTCGTCGCTCGTCCCCCGGCAGCGCTCGTCCTCGCCCGTTTCTGCGCATCCACCACTCCCATTGACCATTCCGGCTCCTCGCAGCTCACGCCCTACCGGCCGGTCAGGCCCCGTTCCGGGCCGAAGAACGCGAAGCGCTCTTGCTCACCTTCTCTCGTCCATCCACTCCGTCCGTCCCCCCTCCTCTCCTAAGCAGCGAGCAGACAGAGCGACGTCCAAAGATTACGGGGAATTGAACATGGCAAACGACAAGATGAAATTTCGTATTGCACTTCTACATATCGACACTTTTATCGACACTGAAATAATGCACTTTGACCGGAATTTTTCGAAGTTTGGGGGCTGATTCTGCAATCTGAGGCATATTTCAACTTTCGATTGCCCTTTTCAATGACCTGCAAAACGACGCCTACATACCCTGTGAAGAGGTGACGACTCGAGAAGAGGAACCCGGTGGGCCAGTTGGGTGGCACGCACTGACTGCGCTGACATCTCGATCTGGCTATGTCAACTCACAACACCCGCCTCTCGCGTCACCTCCTTCTTACTCGC
>JBBPMC010000305.1:0-15720 GCA_038090115.1 Strobilomyces echinocephalus | reverse complement strand
ACAGCTGGTTTGTCTTTCATCCATCCATCCATCGCACGTCAAACTCTGAATCGCCATTTCGAGATCTAAAGCTCTCTTCTCGGTCCAATCTTGCCCTGAGTCACCTAGAAGTCCACAGAGCCACGGCACCACCCCCAAACACGGCCAAGGTTCCCCTGGGCAGGCGTGAGATGGGTCAGGAGGCCGCTTGCCTGGCACAAATGATAGACACCTTTAACCGAAGACGCCGACAGCGTGTCAGCGTACATCGCTGTGCCCATGCGGCTGAAACACCTCACCGCCGAGATCCCAACTGGAAAGACGGTCGGTGAGTTGGAACTTGAAACCCACTCTGCCAGTGGCACACCATGCGAAAGGAAAAGCCGCCCTTGGCAACTTTCAGTCCATCGTTCTCTTCGACTCCTTGATGCACCTCAGTTCCCATATTTGATCACGGGTGACGACCTCGTTGACTGGGTCAAGAGCAGCAGCAGTGTGAGCTAGGCACGAATACTACCGGCAAATGAAAAGCGGTGAAAGAACGATCGATTTGTGGAGTGGATTGACGGGCACCCCAAATCTTGAAAGGCGCCGGGATTTTCAAAAAACCCAGACGTCGCGTAAGTATCAGACCATTTTCAGTTTGGGAAGCTGAACGAGGCTGCTGGCCCGGATCGGTGTTTCGCTTGTGCCCTTTGGGTGTGTCGTACAAGGGTGTTCTGGTCCAATCAGAGCCCTCGTAGAGCTCGCGTAGCCCTCGCGAAAGTCTCAAGCGCATAACGTAACGATGTTACGTTTGTTCAAGACCTGAATTCAGGTCTTCTCGTGGGCGGTACGGCGGTGTCGCCGCACGCTTACAGTACCTCCCGTGCGCGTAGATCATCCACGCTTCATCATTCCGGTCTGTCAGATCGAGACCTGCGCGCGATCTCGCCTGGCTCGTGGCCTGCCCATTGTCGACTGGTGTGTCCGTCCTGGCAGCAGGGTGCGGAAATGGGGTGGCACCGCTGGGCGAACTTAAAGCGACGACGTTCGGCATTGCCGATATATGAGTCATGATGGTGGCAACTGCCAGTCCTCTCTCAGTCAGGTTCGGTGTACCTTGGGACCCGTCAAAGGTTGCCAGCGCGCTATGGGGGTCGACGCTTGAATAGCCTTCAAAGGTGCTCTGAAACACAGGTGATGAACTTCGGACGCTTTTGCTATGTACAGAAGAAAACAAGGACAACTGCCTTGTTTGATAGAGGTGGCCTCGATCGGGCTACCAATGAGGACGTAGGACCTAAGGACGTGAGCTGCCCAATAGGCTCATATCGAGGTCTAGGTTCATTGTCAAATTTGCGGGCCGTACTCTAAGAGCGGAATGGACCGTAGTACATTGAACTTGTGCCACTCTTCTAGTGGAAGTGCGGGCTTCCTGCGCGCGGAGGCGGCCGGCCCACCTCGGTTACCAGTAGACGATTCGCCGGATCAAGAAGTCGATTCGTAGCGGAGACCATGAATCGGCGCGATGGCGGAGCGCAATTACGCCCAGTTTATTGGAATCTTGCCATCATCGCCGCAGGACAGACGTCTGATTGGACGGAGTTGTGCGCAAACAGCCCAACATGTTTGGTCGGTTACGTGGATTGCTGTGTCAGCATTCAATTCTGTTCGGCAGCACTTCTTCGGGATGGATAAAAGGTTTCAGCGTGCCGTTTTGCTTCCCATCTTTCCCCCTCCTTCCCTCCACCCAGCACTCACTCCACCATCATGTCCGACGTCGAGAAAGCCCGCACTTCTCACACTCAAGTCGTCCAAAACTACCATAACGAGCACGCAGTTCCCCTTGCGGCCAGGCCCGTCAAGATTGGGAACCCAGGTGCTCTGTACGTTCCACCCGTCGCACCCTGTATCACGCTCACGCCATCGCAGTGGTCTATTTTCGTTCGCGTCCACCACATTCATTCTCTCCTTGTACAACGTCAACGCAAGAGGCATCAATACTCCGAATGTTGTCGTTGGCATGGCCTGCTTCTCTGGAGGTCTCGCCCAGTTCCTCGCGGGCATGTGGGAGTTCCCTCGCGGAAACACCTTTGGAGCCACTGGTACGTGCAGTTTGTACTCCGACGAACCCTTTTATTATGGGACCGCCATGCGAAGTGATCATATGACCCGTATTCCTATTGTTTCGCTTGCGATTCGCCACCACGATTTTCCAATTGGCTAATAATTTCGCAGCCTTCACTTCATATGGAGCGTTCTGGATGTCATACGCGACCATTCTAATCCCTGGTAGTGGTGTCATCTCCGCGTACACGTCCACCAACGAGTTCTCCCAAGCGATTGGCATCTACTTGATCACCTGGTTTATCCTCACCTTCATGTTCCTGTGAGTCCCCGTTCTTTACTTGCTCGATACGACGATCCTAAAATATGTGCATAGCATTGGCTCTCTCCGTCGTAACGTTGGCCTTATCTCGCTGTTCTTCTTCCTCTGCGTCACCTTCCTGCTGCTTGCCGTCGGTGCGTGGTCTGGCACTCTCGCCGTGACCAAGGCTGGCGGTGCGTTTGGCATCGTGACGGCCTGGGTTGCATTCTACTGTGGTCTTAGCGACCTCCTTGTCAAGGAAGAGAGCTGGTTCACCCTCCCGTTGGGTAAAATCCAGTAGACGCTTGAATTGGATTTTATCGTCGTCGTTCCTTGTTTGGGTCGGAAGTCATCCGTCATTTACTATTTTCCTGTCATTTTGATTAAATGGCTACCGTTTATATCCCTTCTGCGATTTCCCCTCCATTATCTCGATGTCTCTTGGTTTCATTGTAATTGTCTCGACGGAGAAATTGCAAGACCGCGTCCTCTCGTTGCGTGGATGTGTACCTTAACCGAACACTCTTTTGTGGCACTGTCTAGATGTCAATAAATTTTCATAGAATCACCAAAGTGAGCGTTCGATCGTAAAAAAGTGTAGTACCATATAAAATGTTTTTCCGGTAGGGAGGACTTGGGGACTCGGAGTTCACAAGTGCGCTTCGGGTTGGAAAGAGCACTACTCAAGTCGGTGGCGCCGTCCGTGGGCGTTATGAATCTTTGATTTCTTCCAGCGTCCTGTTTACTGCGGTCAGTCCAATCTTCTCGCTGCACGTTCATGTCCGAGCTGCGGAGACCTAATCAAATGCAAAGTGTTGGACGACTCGAAGCCTAATATCATATGAACTGATGGGCAGATTCAATTGGCTCATAAGATACATAACGAGATGCTCCGAGCGTTCGGGGGAGGCACGCAGTGCGCACTCAGCATGTTTTGCCATCATACGATGAGGGCTGTGCGTTCCACGATGATGCGGCGTCCAATCACATAATTCAGCCTGATCACTGAACCGGAGGGTTGCTCATGGAGGTGGAGCAAACAAAAATAACGTACATCCACAGGGGGATCAAACTCGGACTATACGTGCCAAGGATCTCGGACATCAGCGAACGATGAGTGCCGGTTAGCCGCGATTCAAACGCACCGAGTCCTTCATCAAGAAGACTCCCCCTGCAATCGATGGAAGGTCTTACTAATCAGCGATGACATGCAGCACGGTGCAGCTAACTTAGACTCCTATCGTAAAGGCGACGTCGCGATTCGAGCGGCGCTATCCGTCGCTTATCAGCGGTTCTGCATTGAAGCCCATGTCTAGTGAGCACAACAAATACGTGAAATAATCGATACGAGTCGGGCGGTTGCTGAAAGGAAATGAACGGGAAAATGACGGGACACGTGGTAAAGAACGGGCCCTGTGACGATCAAGACGTCTTCTTCTGACTCGGAACCTTCGACGAGTCCTGCCCTTCGCAGGAGCAAGCGCGCGAGGTTGCCCAGGCGCAATGTCGAGGCTGGGTTGTCCGAGGCCGATTCATCGAGGATTTCTTGACTCGTTCGCCTTGACCGCCGATGACACCTGTCCTCTTCATGGCCAATCAGCCCGCGAACGCTTTGCCTTTCGAGAAAACCCAGCAGTGTCGGGAGGTGTTTGCGTGGTCTTTCTCTTGTTACCGCCAATCACCTTTTCGGCGGTCGGCATACCAGACGACCGCGATTCGCGAGATGTTTCGAAAGATGTGGCAGGCGCATCCAGGATGGCCATACCAAGTTCCTTGTCAGGCTCTTGCAACAACTCGACATATCGCTCTCGAGCTCGTTTGATCTCAGCCGTCGTGGCGCGATCCTCACCTGGGGGCATGTTATCGCGCATCGAAGCTAGGATCTTGACGAAGGCCTCCAGTGTAATTGTTCGAGGCGGCGCATACGTTCCGTCAGGCTGAGCAACCCAGACAAAGTGCTCACGTAACTTGCGCATGCCTTCCTTGAATACTCGACCGCACTCTCCGTGACTCCAGTATGGCGACATGCTCTCGAAGAATACCTTTTCCGGAATCGAGGACTTAAAGTGGAAGACGTCTTCTGTACTGGCTGTGTGAATACCCGGAGTGGCCCATACAGGAACACCCGGGCTCTTCCCTACGGCATCAACGGGTTTACGATGATGGCCCGGGAAAGGGCCAAACCAGTGATCTCGCCATTCTCGTCGCTGGTGGTAGGGGCCTGCGGTGTTGACGCTCATTACCCACAGCACCCAGAATATAGCTTCGAGGTCGTGGTGAATATCATGGGTGATACGGCCTGCAATCCCGTCCTCTGATATCAACTCTGCAGCCAGAAAGGGAAAGGCGCCCTGCAAGACAAAAATCAGAGTGATCATGAGCGGACAACCAATGGAGGGCTTACAGTCATGCCGACCATATCACTGTTGTTGGCTAGCAAAGAATCCTCTGCCATTCCCCAATCGCCCAATACAACAGCGTGCTTGGGGTACGACTCGAGCGCTTCAGGCCAGTCGGGAATGACATCGTTGGGGTCCTCTGGATCATCGACACATATCCAGATGTTGTGGTCACCGACGTCACTGTGCAGTAGACCCTTCAGTGCGCCGTTGAAAAGGGCTTAGGACAACGGTAAGCTGTACAGCACCCTGTCGGAGATATGTCGGTCTCACCTGCGACCACGCACATCATACCATTCACGGGTTGTCGACGACAACAAAACCACAAAAGAGGTACTCCACACGTCGTAGAGAGAGTGCGAATGTGGATGCGATTGTCCAAGGAGAGTGTCGCATCTGAAAAGCGCCTAGAAATCGCTTGGGTGGTGTCCTCGGCATAGTCACCAAGGGCCTCATGCTCGAAGGTGGGGAAGCTTGCATATGTGATGATTGGGATGCCGGGGAGATTTCTTGTGTAGTCCCAATTTGTTCCCTTTGTGCAGCGGCAACCACGGAAGATGTTATACATGTCCTCTTCGCCGAAGATTTTCTGCCGGTTCGTGGTCATCTCTGTCGGTTTACGCGAGGAGAGAATTTTGTGGTTGCGGATGTCGTTGGGGCCGTGGTCTGGCAGCCACCAGTCCTTGAGCACAAAAAGTACGTTGCGAAAATCCCTACAGAGTGCGACTTTGGTTCCCTTTCCGTTCATGTCAATACCCCTGGTCGAAATTCGACGCACGATGTTGAGTACATTGTTATTCATGGTGAGGCGATACAGGTCGCGATTTGGAGAGAAGCGACGATCGAAGCCGAGGACTGGATGTAGACCAGAGGACAGGACGATGACTGCCTTGATGAAACGGATCGGATCTTCATCGATGTTGAAGGGTTTGGAATAGAAGGTACCACCGCGGGCAAGAAGGCCGAGCTCCAGGTCGCGGCCATAGAGAAAGGCGCCTAAGAAAAAACTGCGATTTATTTGGGAAGCTGCAGCAAGACTACCGCACTGTCGCATTTGTAATGCGGCAGACTTGACACTCGGATCGCTGAGTCTTTCCTTGATCTCTACGTATGTCAATACGGCGTTGAAAGAGACGGACTTGTCGACCTGATGATGCTTTGGCACCAGGATAATATCCGGTTTGCGGTGGCCTTCGGCGAGTGTTTTCGCATGCGAACGCCACTTATAGCATGCCCACTGTGCCATCCACTCTTCTGAGTGGTTACCGGCGGTGTGAAATATCTAGTTCAACTGTACCAAGACTTAGAACTGTAGATGATGGGGATCCCTTACGAAGTCAAAGAGTGCCGTCCAGCGATCTTCCGAAGAGGGTCTCGCCCCTGCCTTCCTGAAGTTCCAGGAAGTCGAGATTTTTTCCACCATCCACTGTTTGTTCTGATAAATTCCATAGTCCGTTAATTCAGAAAGTATCGCCGCTATCCTTGGCTCATTCGACTGGATGGAAACTGAGTGAGGGACAAAAAATTCGTCAGGCGAGAGCGCGAAGTTGGTGTATTCGTCAGACACATGTTTCGTTAACGGATCTAATACATCATGGTGCAATCTGTCAGCGCCGTCTTCCAGGGGATAGAGGTAAGAGGCGGTCTGAGATATATAAGTTCACTAGAAGACAAGGGAATCAATTGGGACTTACATCAAATGTCAGGGGACGTCCACATTGGGCCTGCGCCATGATGCTCACTAGATGGGGCGGGAAGGATTCAGATCTAGACGCTTGGACCTTGGATGCATGAAACCGGCAGCTGCCGAAGCTCCGCACTCCGCTTGAAGTGCGCGTCTGTGCTTTGATTGTGCACGGCGAATCCTCGAGTTTGCATCATTTTTTTTTCTTCGCCGCCATCATGTCTTCCAACTTGCCCATCGCACATGGCGATATCACCGCGCCGACGCCTCAGAACACACCCTTGAATCAAGCGCCAATTGCACAGGGCCTGTCGCGTCCGACGGTCCCCGACATCACTGAAGATAATGAACAAGAAGACGAGGGCGATGGTGCCCTTCCGCCCGGTGCCCAGTCCGCTATGCTCGGACTCGTTCAAAATCGTCTCGCTGATCTCGTCGGAAAGAGCTCTGGATACGTCGAGAGTCTCCCCACTGAAGTCAAAAAGAGTGTCGAGGCCCTGAAAGGGGTTCAGGTCAAGCAGAACGAACTGCAGAATCAGTACAAACGCGAGTGTCTAGAGCTCGAGAAGAAGGTACGCGATAGGACCTTGGTGTATGCGCTATTGAGTCGCTCATTCGCCCCTGCTCTTGTCAGTACCTCGAACTCCATCAGCCTCTCTATGAGCGACGAAACGCGATCATCTCTGGATCATCGGCGGCAACGGCCGAAGAGATCGATGCTGGTATCCAGGCGTCACTCAAGGACAATCCGGAATACACGCCACTCGCCGAGGGTGCCCCCACTGGTCCTGCTGCGATCCCAGAGTTTTGGCTCACAGCTCTCCGTAACCACGTTGGGATCGCGGATCTTATCACTGAACGCGACGCGGGTGCTCTCAAACACCTCGTCGACATTCGTCTCTCTTACTTCCCTAGCGATGAACCCAAGCCCGGTTTCAAGATCAGCTTCCATTTCAGCCCCAATGAATACTTTGAGAACGGGATCTTGGATAAGACGTATCTCTATCAGGAAGAAGTTGGTTATGCTGGCGACTTTGTCTATGACCATGCGATTGGCACCGACATCAAGTGGAAGGAGGACAAGGACTTGACCAAGGAATTCGAGATCAAAAAGCAACGGAATAAAAGTCTGCTTCTTTCACTGGCTAATTCCGCTGTGTGCTAATAATCTAACCGATCAGCGACTAACCGAACCCGCTTGGTCCGCAAGGCAAAACCGACTGATTCGTTCTTCAACTTCTTTTCTCCCCCCGTCCCCCCATCTGATGTCGACGATGTCGACGACGAAGAACTCGAGGAAATCGAGGAAAAACTGGAGATGGATTATCAGATTGGTGAAGACGTGAAGGAAAAGGTGATGCTCCTTTTCCCATCGTCTCGGCCCCCGGCTCACGCAGCACAGATAATCCCTCGTGCCATTGACTACTTCACTGGTAAAGCGCTCGAGTATGACGTGATGGAGGACGATGACGACTTCGACGACCTCGACGAGGATGATGATGACCAGTTCGATGACGATGTATGATCCTCCAGCCCCATGCAATGTTTGACCCGCAGACCTTAGCTTCGCAATTTTTGCAGGACTCTGACTCGGACGAGCCCCCTGCAAGGAGGCGTGGACCTCCCAAGGGGCGTGGGGGCTCTGCTGCAGGCGCTACGAACCCCGAAGAATGCAAAAATCAGTAGACGATGGTTCGATCCCGCTTCACTCGTCACAATACCATTTTAACGCCGCGCGTGTTGTATAATATTGTTCTCTTTGTTCAGTAAAACTCCCTTGTACTGCCTCCAGATTCCTCGTTCTTCTACACTTTTTTTCTTTTCTACTCGCACGACAACGGGTCTCGTTTTTTGTTACTGCACCATACATCCTCGTCACATATTCGTTTGTGCTGTAGACTTGTTGCTCCCGTATGTGCTTCATACTCTTGCCTCGTCCAAGTAATTAGTCTGCCTTTAATGGGTTTTCGATATGTAGGCGGTGTGCTCATTTCCGCGCACGTAGTTAGCATCTCATCAAGCATCTCGCTGGTAGCGTACATACGTGGCCGTCGCGCGTCACCCAAAAATGAATCGGTCTCCCCGACTCGATTACAGTGCGGCGTTGTCAGTGCTGTGGCCCGAGCCGTAACCAACTTACGGCCGTGAACCTTTAAAGCCCCAACAACGGACGACTCTGGACGTGTGGCGTACGCGCCGCGCGATCTCCGAGTAACCAGATTGCCGGCGATGGATCGGTGATATCATGTGTACGCATACGCAGAGGTTTGGGGCATGGCACGCTTCGATCCTCGGACCTCGGGCTCCGAGTCGACTCGCACGAGGGCGGGCGGCGTCCAAGCTCAAGTTGCGCACGTTCGACTAGACTCGATACGCGGGGGGGGGACCACCAGTCCCTTCCCAAATCGATCGCACGTCGGAATCGGACGAGAGTCGAGAGTCTAGATGGGGACGTACTATACTTACATACACGACGACGACATGAGACACGCTCCCGGCGCGGCTGCCAACAAAAAAGCACACCCGGTGCCCCCTTCAAACGTACGTTGCGTGTTCCTCGACGTCCTTGCGAACTTCGATGGTCGGCGTCTGTCGACGACGAGGGCGTACCCCGTCAGCGCCCGCGAACAGAGACGACAAAAAAAACGACGGGGCTGACCGGAAATCGATCGTACTTGCCTCCGTTTTCGCGCAAGAGTGTAAGCGAGACGTTGTTCGCGGTGGCGACGGCCGCCCGAGCGTCTTCGAGCGTCTGTTTTCGTCCGTTCAACCTGAAAGGCGAGATCAAGGTCTTCGCGGGTCTCGTTGCTGAAAGTCAGACTCACGATGCAAGGATGGATACTGCGTACACTAGATGCGCGATTCAGCGATCGGTTGCAGATCACAGAGAGGAGACCACCCACGTTTACTCTCGACGGAGACGAAAGCAGTAAAAACCCTGCCTGGGAGCGCGAGGAACTGGAACAGAATGAGGGGGCGGGCCAATGACTAGAGGTAAGACGAACCGAGATGATGACAAGAATGGCAAATATCCTGTACACTTTGTCAGAGGTGATCTTACGAAACGAGAATCAGGGACCAGTACTCACGATGTCAACACCCCGGTGTTGATCGTGTACAACAGTAACGTGTTGATGACGTGATCCGTCCTAGGGAAGAGAGCGGTGTCAAGTTGACTCATCAGTGAACCTTTGGAAGGAAATCACCTTCTCATCCCACTCCGCTGCTTACGAAGATAATAACAAATCGTCAACGCAATCAGAGTGTCTGCGAGGGCAGAGAGCGTCCATCCAACCACCATGGATGGCTAGGGAAGTGAGTTAACTCGACCCGCACAAAGTTTGAGGCACGACTCACATAAACTTTCACAAGGAATACTGGGACTGTGGGGTATACGAAACTATGGGGAGATCAGCAAATGTAGGAAATGTTTTTCAGCCAGTATATCTCACCCGTAGGAGGCATTCATGATCGCAACACCTGGAAAACGTAAGAACAAGAAAAGCAGAGAAAGGTGTTCACACCTGTGCGGCCTACGACTAAAACGGCCTATCATCAATATGGCGCCTCAGTACTCCAGTGGAGCAACGAGTCAGAAGAAAGAAACGTACGAGAGGAACGGATATCGACGCCCGCTTGCTCACTTTACGGTGTGGCGGTCAGTAAGGTACAGCATATCGATAATCGTGGACGTACACTGCCAGATGCGCCATACGAAAAACCTGTACGACGCGACGTCAATAGCGTATGCACCAAAAACAACAGCTAAGCTTACAAGTTAACCGTCATCGCGACAACAAACTTTGGGCGACTATTAGTGGGATTTTTGAACCATACTGCTTCGGACTCACCCCCACGACATAGGTGGCCTGCATGCCGAGCAGAATGTAAGCCATGTAACTTGCGTGGTTCCACGTTCTGGCGGCTCACCGAAATACTCCTAGCCGTGACGTCCAGTTGGACGAAAGTAGCAAATCAGAAACACTCACCACACTATATGGCCCAGTGCCTTTGGGTCGTTGAAGTGGAAGATGAGGTAATATTCGATGAAATGGATCGAGAGCGCTGTATGAATGCTCTCTAGGATCCTGTAGCCGATATGAGTCGATCCATTAGTGCACTCCGGGGCGAAACGCACCATGTGAACGCTACCTGATCCAGTTCGTTCAAGTAAGCAGCGGTGGCACACCTCGTTTCAAGGTTGACTCACCAACCACTTTATGATTTGCCTGTCCGAAGCGCCATAATTCATGGCATACTGAAAGGTCTGCACGCAGATAACGCCGTAGAGCAACATTGATGCTAAGGTCCCACACAGAGGACCCTGCATGGAGTTGAGGATGGCGGAGGACATGGTGGCAGCGGCCCGGGAGATAGTCGGCTGTGCACCCTATAGCTTGGCCATTGGTTTATAGCCCTCGCGAATCGCATGGCGATGATAGTGACTCGTGCCCGTCATCAATGATAGAACGTGGTGGTAGAGGGATATTAGAGGCCTTTCAAGGCCACTTCGCGACATCATGATAGGTACGCCGCATCTGAATCTTCAGCACTTCCCAATGCACAGGTAAAGAGACCGGCAATACGCGGCTGCTGGACAGATGTAGATAATGAATTACCTGTTGCCGACTCGGAGAAGGCGTGGACCGCTGGGCGTTTGATGGTGCACTAAATGGTAGGGAGTCAAGTGAACAGGTCTCGCGTACGTAATGTTGGCGGCTTCTCGGATCAAGCTCAGCCTACTCTACTTGAATGCCACCTCACTAGTACTTGTGTAAATGCGTCGATATCAATCTCAGGAATCATCTACCGGGGAGCAGCTCGGAACGCCCAGGTCGATGTTGGGTTCCGAGTCCGCCGTTCAATGGTTTTTGACGGGACTAAGTAAGAGCCTGTGTGGGCGTGCGCATCGCTTGCGGGTTTAGTGGTTAGTGTTCAGAAGTACTAACACTCGCAGATATTGCAGCCGAATGCTCATTTTTGAGATACCCCCTGTCCGAGACAGGTCTCTTCCGCCTTTTAAAAACTTCGGAAGCCAGATCGGCGTGTTCTACTATGCAGCGCGGTACGTCACCGATGCTCGTCACGTCGCGATCTCTTGAACATCGAATGGATTACTTCGTTAAGAAAAAAACGAACAATTTCCTGAGCTCAGCTCCGAATAATCAAGGAAGACCTTCCCAAATACTGATCGGAAACAACGTTCCTTTCCTGACATAAATGACAGGTGAATGGCAGCGTCTGGAATGCGTAGGAGAAATGATGCACCTCTAGGACTAATCAAATTACCCTTCCAGGCCAGAACGTGCGGGAGGGAGGTCAGAGACACGTCTGTTGCCAGTTGGGACAGCTCTCGCCACTTGTGAGTATCATCGCTCCTGCACAAACACGGTGTGGACCATAGCGCGGCGATTCTGGAGGCATGCGGGGAGTATTAGATAGGTGGCTACGAACCGAACTGCGGCCGAAACGCGGTGATGGGCGAAGACCTCGTGCGGTTTATCAGGTTGCGCCCGGGAGAACTGGATAAAAATAGGTGCTTAGGATAATAAAACACTGGTACTAGTGTTGATAACGCGGTTTGTTTTACCCAGCATGCATCGAGTTCGCGGTCTGTTCGGAGCCGGCTCGTCAGCCTGGACGATATTTTAAGGACGCGTTCGATGTGACTTCGAGTTGATAACATCACACCGCGATGTATGACCACACGGACTCTGGCACCGCGTCTCGATCGATCAATGGCGTAGAATATGCTGTCTCGACAAAGATGACGGCGATGAAGTGAAGAGTCGTACGTGACTCACCGTTTTGCGTGGCTTCAGATGATATTTATCACCACGACGGGCTGATCAGACTCGGAGCCTTTGTCGCTTAAACCTACTAGGGGTTCTTCTTGCGACCTACGTACCTCTATGAATCCCTGTGCTGAATTCATGTGATGGCATCGGCTCGTATGTCGTTTATGCTGTTGAGGAGGATCGCCTTTGTTGAGTCAAATCGGCGCGTTCGGCAAGTGCCGAAACGGGCCATTGAACGAGAGCGCGTTCGCGCAGACCACGACCACGACTGATCAGCACAGGCCGCGTCTCGACAAGTGGCCAGCCACTTTCGGGGTCATGTCCACCAAGACAATCTCGGAACTTGCCAGCCAGTGGGACGGCCGTCTCAGCCAACCACGAAACTGGCGTCGCTCGTCGTCCAACCTCGCCCACGATTCGTATCCCTCCCCTCGCGAAAGTACACCCGCAGATCATCGCCCTCCAGGAAAATTTTCAGAGCAGAAACACGCTCAGCAGTCTGTTTTCCGTTTCGGCTCTGAGGTGCGAACTTTCCAGCTTGCCTGCCTCGTCTCCGGCTCACTCCAGACCTCGCGCACGACCCAACAGCGTGACTCACGAGCAAACTCATCTACACATGCGCGACCCCCGGGCCGTGTCGATACCACATCAACATCCTCACGCACTGTACATCGTTCACGCAAGGCTGCCACCGTGGTAAATCTCCCTCCCCCTTTCTCTTTGTGGACTCTTCTTGACGATCCACGCAGCGCTCCACTTCAAACTCAGCTTCACGTCGTTCCTCTTTTATCACATCCTCAAAGTCGCCCTACATCACCCCTGACTCATCTGTACATGCATCTCGTGTCCATAACTCACGGCTCGTTTCTTCAAGTAAATCTGTCACGCTATCAAGACCCACGTCCACGATGGACTCCGAACTCATAGATCTCACTCTAGAAGATACCGAAGATGACACTACGTTGCTGGTTAGTCTTCGGTTCTAGATCCAACCCCGGAATGACGTGTTATTGATCCTAATCTTCTTCAAGGTCCCAAAACGTAAAAGATCCAACAGCCATTATGCTGGTCCCGGTACAGAGCGGTGCCGTCGAACTGCGTCTTCCGGACGTAGTTCCCCCATAGCTCCGGAACAATCCCTTTTCACACCTCCACCGCCCCCTAGGAGACGTACTCGACTGTTCATCGATTATCTTGCGGTTCCTTCTTTCCCCAAAGGGTTGACCAAGGCGGATTACCAGCCATTGTTCAACCTTTCTGCCCCGCCACCACCGAGTACTACCGTAGAGAGCGTGGTCAGGGATTCCTCTCTCAAGGGTTCCCCGTTGGTTACGAAGGGGCACACCCCAAAGAAGCGGAAGGGCAAAGAACGCGAGCTTGACGTGGTCTCTGCTAGCAACAAGTGCAAACGACTCGTCCCTGCTGACGGGGCGCACGTATTTCCAGGCGCGTTTCTAGACGCTCTCGAAGAACATGCAATGATTCCTCTTTATGACGACGACACTTATCCCCCGCTCTCGGCCTTGGACCTCTTGGCAAATTCACGTTTCCAGTTTGCTAATGCATGGCGGGAACACGCATCTAGGCTTCGGGAAGCCGAACTCGATTGGACACAGGACTTTCGGCTGCTTGCAAAAGCATGTGTCTGGGCTCGGTCAGCGAGCACCCCGTCGCCTCGCTTGCCAGGAAGCGCGGGCTACGTCTCGATTGAACAGCTACGCGCCTGGATACTGGCCCCGCTAGGGAGTTCGGCTCAGGACGACAGTGCGAACCAAGCTTCCAATGAACAGGCCTACGCGTCGGAGACCCAAGCCTCCGCTGAGGACAATCAGGATCTACTAGACGATGCCCAGCCCGGACCAAGCACCGCGGTTGTCCTAGCGCCCTCTGGCCCAGTGGTTCCCCAAGGTTCGGCAGTCGGCGACATGGAGCATGACATGAACCAATATTTTAACGGACTTGGCGACTCTCCTGCCAAATACGCGCCTCTCCGCCAGGAACTCGCTCCGACGCATACATTCCGCCCTCATCTACTCCAGTCTGCGGGACAGTCTCATCATGGTTTCGGGTCTTTGGAACTCGATCCCCGTCTGACTGATATAGGCAATCATGAATGTTTCCTGGGAGTTCCTCCAAGCCCTCCCGTAACGGACTCACCCACAGCTCCTGGACCTATTGCCGATCCCCCGTCGCATCCTGTGGACTATTTCTCGTCCCCGCCCAGCAATATCTTCGACCCTTCCCCCGCGGATACTTGGTCGTTCGAGCAGGGAGCGGGCTTACTACCAGATGATCCATCCCCTTCCAACGGTGAGGTAGCCCCCACGGCTATTGACACCATCGATCCCTCTCTTCTCGGTCTGGAGCAATCGCAAGAGCAACCGCGGCCGCAGCCGCAGGTTCCGAAGGATTCGACTCCGCAACAGCGGTCCAGGCTCCCGGTCATCTATGTTCGCCGTCCGATCGATTCCTCGAGCATGCCTTTGCTATCAGGCAAACGGTCAGTGCAAATCAAATACCGCGATTCAGGAGGCTCTCCTCCTACGCCATCAACTCGGACGCCATCGAAAGGTGTAAAGAACTCTAAGCAGTCTTGCAGTGATGGAGAGGATCATTCGAAGAGACGTTCAGCACCGTCGCGCAAGCTGCGTGAATCTCAGGCTGCCCCTGAATCTGATTCCGACTATATACCCGAGCCCTCGACGCTCAAGATCAAGCTCAAGTTAAAACGGCCGAGCGTCGCGGCCAAGGAATCAGTTGTCGAGCATGAAAACACAGAAACTGAGGCCGCCCCGGCAATGTCATACTGTCACCAATGCCGAAATAAATCCGCGCGACCCAAAATGTCATGCTCCAACGTGGTCCAGGACCGCATCTGCGGAAAGCGTTTCTGTAATCGATGTATTATGTACCGGTAGGTTCGCTTCTGGAATCCCCCTGGATTTGCGCTGATTTATCTCTGATCCTAGATACCCTGACGTCACCTTCGATGAGCACAGCGCGGGTTTCTTGTGCCCAGTGTGCACGAACACGTGCAACTGTTCGTTCTGTTCGAGGAACAGGGGTGAAGAGTTTGTCTCAATGAGGCTTGGAGGACTCGCCGCGTCGTTGTTAAAAACTAAAGTGACGCTCGTGCGAGACGGTAGCAGGTCGCTTCCACGAACCCAAACGCCGCCACCCCCGAGGAACGTGGACCCACAGAGAAGCGCGAGTACTGCGACGACACCGACGCCTGAACCGAGCACGCTACCAGTACAGCCCCAGTTCTGGGCGCACGTGTACGGGATGGAAGGCGAACGCATGGGGAGTGCATTCATGACGCGCGATCAAATGGAGCGTCTCCAGACGCAAGGACCATCTCCCGCACCTCTGCTTCCGAAGAAGAAGACGAAGCGCGATAAGAAACGGGAGAAGCCGAGGGGGCCCCGCGTCTTCATCGGGCGCCCGCTCGATGCGTGGAAGCTCCGTGGTGTGCGGGATCTCGAGCCGAGCGTCGACGTGGTTCGGAGC
>JBBPMC010000304.1:0-26917 GCA_038090115.1 Strobilomyces echinocephalus | reverse complement strand
AGGTATTCCGTTTCGTTTACTGTCCGCAGTCCGATGATTGACGACCTCTGTAGATAGACGCCGTCTGGGTGAGAAACAGACTATCGCCGCAAGTTTGCATTTCTAACTGTACACAGCGCAGACGCTGAACGTGGGTTTCCACCCTGTTCGTCGTCGTATGCACTCTCAGTCATGGGGTGTTTCATCCGCGCTGAGTAATCCAATAGATCCGTTACGTTGGTCTTATCTGGGCTGTGTATGTCTGCGACCGCTTATTGGAGAATACAACTAACTCCAATCCCATCCTCAAGGACATATTCACTCTGTACGTTAGGGCGCACTGTCACCCAAGTCGATTGGACTGAGGAATATCTGGAGCTGGTGTCTTTGGAACCAGCCCTGTCAGCGTCAGGTTTCTGCTTTTGGGGGTATAATCCACTACTAACGATGCTGCCACATTGACAGCGGAGTGAATGTAAGTGTACCAAATATTCCATGCTGCTCTGAATATTGATTAATCTAGGTATCGCGATTAATTTGATAGGTAATTGGAGCTTCACGGTATTCCTGGCTGCTGCCGATTGTCCGTCGTCTTACTCCGTGATCCGATTTCTTCATAGTAACGTGCATTACAGTTGTCATGATTCTGCGAGTCGTCGCAATATGGAACAGATCCAAGATAATCCTCGTCATCCTCTTATTCATCTATGTAACGCAAATGCTCACCGTAATTCTTTGGAACGCCATCTGGGACAACCCTGGAACTAGCCTCGCAGGTATGATCTCTCCCAGCTGAGCTATCCAATGCAAACTACATATCTTTGTTTCCTTCCCCAGTGTCGATCGCCCAGATCCTCGATTTCAGAGTTTGTAAATACACTCCAAGTTTAACACAATCGGTAGCGTACAAAGTGGCAATTCCACGATTCGTCCTCGGGGGTGTGCTGTTGATCCTCCTTGCCATTCCGTCCGCGAGAGAATCATTTGACATGTACAAAGTCACGAAACGCTGGGAAATCAGTCGGACCCTCCAGCTACTCATGATGGAAGGAAGCATTTATTTCATCGTGTACGTCTCCGCCTGACGCGACATGAAAAAAGCTCATATCTTGAACTAGGAATCTGCTCGCCAACATCATCAGTGCGACCACCGCACCCTCCAAATTGCTGCTATTATTGTACAGCCTCGGCTATGCACTTTCGGTCGTTGTCATGCCTCGGTTCATCATCAACATCAGGGAGCTGTACGACCGTGATGCTCTGGATAGATGGAAAGGGATCGACACAGGTTTCGGCAGAACGGGACCGTCTTGCGACAATATACCAAGTGGATCGGTGGGCGTCATTCTTGGAGGTGGGGCTTGTGCAGCGGAAAACCCGGAGGCAATCGAACTTGAAGGCGTGGGGACTGCGATTGGTCGGCACGATCACGGGATCGAGTCCGGCCCAAATCGAAGCAGGGAACTTCCGGGGCGTATGTCGGACATCGTCGACTGTTCTGTGTAACGTCCCACCGATAGCTCTTGAAGTCGTTTACACTATATGGCTACTAGCATTTTCGCTTTGGACCAAGCCAGCACAGCGTCCCAACAATACACTTGTGAGCTTTATATTTGAACACGAACCATCGCCCCGCACCGCTCGACCAGGACAGGTGTAAATGAACATCGCAAACTTTTAGCAACTATGTACCTGCAGCACGATATTAGCACGGTAGGCCACCGCGAGGAGAATAACACGAATCCACGATGCACGTGTGCGGGGACTTGAAGGCGTGCGTGGGACAGACGATCGTTGCACTGACCTGACAGCTCGACAAAGCATGCCGTCGTCGAACGTATGCCCAGCCGAAAAACGGTGAGTGGCGGACACGACGCTGACGAGAACACAAGAGAAGACTAGGAGACCTACCCTGAGAGTTAGTGGCCAAGAGGGGCGATGTGGACGAGCACTGGAGACTCGAGAGCCAAGCGGACGAAGTTCCATCTCTAGCACCGTTGAACAGAGGAAAAAAGAACCGGTCGTCATCCGTTGTTCAGATGACGCAGAGTGCGTGGCGTTTCTCGTCGACATGAAGCACGTCTTGAGCGGGGACAACGATGGGAAGATTCGGTGATGGGCCCTGGCGGTTTGACGATGGCAGCGAGGTGGGCGCGTCCACTGCATTGCGGTGCCACTAGATGGCAGGTGGATGGTAACCGGGACGGGTGTTGTCGAGGTGCAGGTGCGGTCCACGACTCCACGAAGACGCACGAGAAAGCGAGGCGAGCCCACAGCAGCTGGGTGTGACCCTGTCTCACGTAAGACTTGTTACTGTTATTCATCTTTGACGATCTGCTCACAACGACGCCAGAGCTGCAAGGCCAACCCACGGATGGGCACCGAGAAAGCTAGTCAGACCGCCGTGCACCTCGGCCAGTTCCTTCTGAGTCTGATACCATACAAGTGCTTCCTCGTCGACCAAGACGGTGCCCCGGTGCGTCCCTTGCCTCGCGTCGTTCTCGCCTGCCAACGCCAAACCCCGCGCAGGCCCCGAGCAGATACCAGAAACACAAGAACCGAAAGGATGCGCCAAAGCAGGCTGTGAAAGAGGACTCCAGAAGGCCCGACGTGAAAAGGTGAGCCCCAGACCGGCGAAAGGAACAGGACGACGCTCACGCGACGTGGCGAACTAAAAAAACGATCGTAGGATACAGGTACAGAACGAGGCGGAGCTCTGCGAGAGAAGCGTAGGATGGAGACCAAGGAGCAGAAAGGGGCCGATGCAAAGGGCACGAAGAACAAGGGGGAAACGACGAGAGGGGAAATGTAGGCCTGACCATGCCGCGCAAGACGCGTCTGACTTTCCTCAGGGTCTGCTTCTCGTGACAGACTCGGCTGGGATGTCTTCTACTGGCCCTTCTTGGAACCGCAATGGTCTTCTTACCAACGTCGGCTTCTCTGTACTCGCCGGTTCGACGAGCGCAAACGCGGCCCAGTTCAAGACCGCATCGAACCCCACCCAAGCTCTCACAGTTCACCGCACGCAAGGATACTTGGATCCGATGGCGGCAGAGCACGAGTCTTGATGGCAAACGCGCAGTGTTGTTGAAGCAAAAGGGCCAGGAAAAGGAGACGTGGGTCACGGAAAGTATGTTCCCTGCTTAACTGGAACTTGCAGGACCACCAGAGGCCACTCGGCACGGTGCGTGACGCACAATCACTGCTTCTTTCAACTCACAGTGGCGACCCCTTGCTCTTCAGTCGTCACCTTTTCGAATGGCGTTCTCTTTTCCTACCAACTCTCTTGTGGCGCTCTTGGCAGACGAGTTACGTTTGGGTTAGAAAGCTTCCGATAGTGCTCACGAGGATCAGTTCTGAATGCTTTTTCACAGGATAGGTCACGGATGTTGCTCACTGCAAACTTCACTTCGGTCCGTGTTCTGCATCTCAACTCTCGAGTCGAAACATGTACTGACATTTTAAGGTTGGTAATTTTTGTCGTCTCGTAGGTTATGCCATGAGATGTCCAGCGCAAGACTTGGTTTTTGATCGTCACACGGGATTGACGGTCCCTGTAAATTCTCTTTATCATGCTTCTGATGGGACCCTGAGTATTTCAGATGGAGGTACTTTCATACCTGGCTCGATCTGGCTTCATCCATCTTGTATCGTAGAAAGTAAAGGCACAGTGCTCCTGCTCTCCTTCTCGCCTCTACTATGTCCCCTGACCGATTTCGTTGCTCTGACGACCCAGGCACGCGTTGAGCAGCGTCAACTTTAGGCAGAGCACGGCGGGGATTATCCCCAACACCGTCGATCATTGCTTTATCGTAAGCGTGCGGTGTAGCAGGATCAACGCTGGGTTCGGGTCCTCGCATGGTCGCTCGAGGCCACGAGAAGAGAACGTGGAGATGTAGACGATAGGGCGCTCACGTAGACGACGGACGAGCGCCCTGCGTGATGATTCATTTACGAAGGCGTCACCATCCCGAGTGTCGTAGACCCCGACACGGAAAAACTTCACTCGCACCTCGTCTGTTCGTTGCGCGCAGATTTCGGAGTCGGGAAGTAAGGTGAAACGGGACCTGCGATCCCATCTATCTTTAGTACTAGGTATATACAAGAACGTTATGTAAGAACTCGTTATCACTTGTTTCGAGGACTGTGCTGTCCGAGTACCCACAGTCACCTGCGATCAACTCCGTCTTCGCGTATTGTGTTTCAAGATTGTATGTACATTCTGCGTGCTACTTGACTCTTCAGTGACCCGATGGATCCTCAGATCCAAAAGCAAGTCGTCATGCATCGTTCGCAAGACGAACAAGGCACGATGTAGGACCTCGTCGGGCGCTGCGGCATTATGGCGAGAGATACTCACTCCATCGAGAACGCGCACCCACGCCACGCATCCAGCTTCGGATGGCATGTGTTTTCTCAGTAACACGCAGCGCTTACGAAGACGTCCTCTTTTCATCACCTTTTTTTCAACCTGGGTGCGCTCATGCTCGGACAGAAAGTCAGGAGTTGCGCAACTTGATGACAAGCAGCACTCGAAGGCAAAAAGACCGAAGTATTTGGGCGACTGGACGGGTGGAGGCGTGACGACGGCGGTGGCGAGGCACCAGATTAGTTTCAAGGACGGGACGCGGGATGAGGGTGTTGATTTGATGCATATGAGCATGATTGGGGTGGCGCCGACCGGCGTATGTAGCACGCTTGTACACACATTCCTATGCGCTGTCGGTGTTCTGGAAAGGTGCCAAGTATTGGGCACTCCGAACCGAGCAGGCACGCCTTCCTAACGATAGATACCTCGTAAGCTTTGTTTTTCAACCATCGCACCGCTCGACCTGTAAAAATGGAAGTAAAAGTGCCGAGACACGAGGCGGACCTAGAATGATATAAACCGATATATAAAGGTGTGCGTGGGACGGACGACCGCGCATCCATCCTTACACTGATCTGCCATCTCGACCCAGCATGACCTCCAGACTACGTCCGTCGCCAAGGGATGGTGAGCATCGGACGGGACGATCGGCATGACGACGCTGATGAGAGCACAAGAGCGGACTGGGACCGGGAACAGATCTACCTCGACGGCCAGTGGCCGAAGCGAGTCCTCGGCGATCCCGACGAGCACTGGAGAGCCAGGCACTTCAAGCACTGTAGACCGAAGGAAAAAGGAACCGGTCGTCATCCACTGTCCAGATGTCCCACAGTGCGTCGCGTTCCTTGTCTCCGGGGAACACATTGTGAGCGGGGATGATGGAGGGAAAATTCGGCAATGGCAGGTGGACAATGGCAGCGAGGTCGGTGTGCCAATGGATGCCGGGAAGGCTGTCTACTCCATCGCAGTGTCGCGGGACGGTGAATGGATCATAACTGGGACGGACAGTGGCGCGGTCCAGGTATGGTCCGCGGAGACGTGTGAGAAAGTGAGGGAGATTCGAGGACACAGCAACTGGGTGCTTGCAGTGGGCATCTCGCTAGACGGGACGAAGATCGCGACAGGATCGGGTGACAAGACTGCCTGCATCTGGTCACTCTCGACAGGCGACCGACTCCAAGGTCCCTGGGAACACGACCACTACGTCATCGCTGCAAAATTCTCACCCGACGGTCGTCTCGTCGCCACCGCCACGTACTTCCACTCTGTTCGGGTCTACGACCAAGACCGCTGCCTCTTCGACGTCGCATTCCAAGTCGGCTCACTTCGGAACAACGCCCTCGCCTGGTCGAGCGACGGCCAGCGACTCTTTGTCTTGTCTCGGGACGGCAACATCCACTGTCTTGACACCACCGGGAAGACACTCTCGAGCTGGACCATTCACAGCAAGAATCCTGGGTGCATCGCTGTCGCAAGTAACAACTTGTTCATCGCTGCCTCTGCCGGATCAACAGTCTCCTTGTGGGACACTGCTACACAACAGCAAATCGGTTTGGTCATTCGGCTCAGCCACCCAGTCTGGTCTCTGGCTATATCGGACCACCATGATCTCGCGACCTGTGAGGGAAAGGAAATTTGCATACACAGCTTGCGAGATATCCTTCCCCCGTCCTACTTGGTCGATGTGGGTATGCTTGGTTGGTCTAGTGGTCTTTGACTTGAACTACTTTCCATAGACGCGCGCCGCAGCAAATGCAAATGTCGTTACTGAACTTTCGCGATCAATGGAAAAGGCATATGAAGGGAGGGACAGTGGGCGGCTTCATGCACCAGAGGGGAACGCAGGTAAGTCGGAGTCGTTCTCGTTCGTACATTACAGCATTCACGAACGCTCAACGCAGCCGTGAGAGAAATTGAGTCGCTACGTGCGTTCCTTCCCAGATTCGCTCATGCTCCGTCGATGACCATGTCTGCCAGGTGACGAAATCGCACAGCTGAAACTAGCCCTCGACAAATCGGAGGCTACTAGATTGTCAGAGGAGGAGCTTCGCAATGACCTCCAATCTGAGATCGAGCAGTGGAAGAGTTCATATGCCGCTCAAGCGAAGGAACTAGTCACTGCGTGCGAGACCCTCGAGGGTAACCAATACCGGACAATGCAACCATCCATTTCCTCCAAGGATCCGTACGAAATGCAGCCTAGTGTTCAATATGGCGTGGCCTGTGCGCTACCCGTCGACGTGGACAACGAGGAACACGTCCGGAGGAAGGAAGAGTGGGAAACAGATCCCACAGGCGAGTCCTATGTTCTTGGCTACTTTGAGTCCAAAATCCGCGTGGTATGCCTTCTCCGTCAGACGGCTGGCGCTATGCTGATGCCATTTACAGGGTCCAAATCCTCAGGAGACAGCATTTCGGGACACCTTTTCGCTCAAGAGGGATGATCCCGCAGATTTTGCCGGGCAGACGGTGCGCATCATGTGCTATCACGGCACGTTGTCCGACCCTAGATGGCTGGACGAAGACGAATGCAAGTATCTCGTTCCTCACCCTCGCGATCTCGACCTGACAGGAGACCTGCAGGGTCTTTCTCGGTCCTTTGCACCATCCACGTCGATCTTAGCGAAGCAATGAAGGATCTGGTGATGGACAAGGACGAGTCCGGGGATGTCTACTACCGGATCGACTACGACCTGATCGTATCGTTTGGACGTACGCAGATTTGCGCAGATGTGTGCTGGGTCTCGGAGGTGAGCTACCCGATCGGTACCACACCTCTACCGTTTCTTAAAACAGCTCCTCTTTGCAGACGGGGGAGCGACGGTAAGTCTCAGCTGGTCATGGTGATGTGCTGGCTCACTCGGCGCTCAGAGTACCTGCAAAAATCACGTATGGCGATTGAACTTTTTTGTTTTCGCTTGCGTGTTGGTGACAAACTGGAAGTCTTGAGTCTGCTACATCGCATACTTGTATTTTTTTCAACCTCGTCAGAATGTACTTTACCACAGGCAAGTAGGGCTGTACAATACTACTTATTATAATAAGACAGATGGTCACCGACGGGGGTGAGCAAATGTGCCAAAGAACGTACGTAGTGACTCGATTTGTTTCTCGGCCGCATGCAGCACCTTCTTCGTCTTCTCGCACGCTTCGTCAAATGCTTGTTTAAGGTATGCGATTCCGTCACCTGGCAGACCGGATCATCAACGGAGAATGAGTGACCATGGCGATCGGAATGTACGTGGCAACTTGTTTTGTTCCTCAGCTGCACGTTGAGTGCCAACGAGCTCGCCTCGAAATCGTTCATTGATTTTTTCGAGGTTCACACTCTTGTCGCCTGGTGAATGTGAATACTTTAGACATACGGACGACCACGACTTCGGCATACCTGTGTCATGTGTCTGAGGGGACTCGGTAGTGGTAATTGGTCAAAGACCAGACGAACCAAAGTGTGCTCACATCGATGAAGTAAGAAGAGGGGTCAGAAATACCCGGAATCCCGACTTCGTAATCGAGCTCGTCTTCCTCGTCTCTGCCCGCAACGACGTCGTCACCGTCGGGATCTTCGGGATCGCGATGCAGACGCACGAGTGGGTGCCCCAGGACAAGATCAACGCCAACGTCAACGTGACCAGCGTCCGCATCCAGATAGCGCTGGGCGATATTGACTGGTGCTCGACGAGATCAAACCAAGCAACCAGAAGTGGGAATCGGAGACGGGAGCTGTCAAAGCTCAGGCAAGGATTTATCGTGACGGATCGCAAGAGGGATTCGTTCGTCCTCTCGATTATGCTCGCTCTATTTCCTCCATGGTCGTTACGAACAGGACGACCACCAACGATCCGGAATTCGTAAATAAAACTAAATCCCAAAGTTAGTGATGATCGATTAATTCGTTGCCATAGCCTCCATCCCTACCGACACATCCCGCAACCTGTAAAAGAGTATATTATGATGAATCTGCTCATATGGAGACAAGGAGGATCACAGAAGTGACTGGAGTCAACGAGTGAGCGATTCGACGGTGAACGCATCCCAGAGGCACGCCCGGCATGTTCAGGCTCTCGGCGACATCGGATACAGCCCGGACCTCTAGACTTCTGGCCGCGCGGGAAAACTTGATCTTGCGGTGAGGAGATCAGTTCGATGGATAAATCTGACTAACCTGCACAGTTCCTCAAAGGGTGCACCGAACCAACGTCAGTACTACAGGCATGCGGATCAATCATCGCCAAGCTCGGTTTAGTTTTATTTGGCTTAGCGCCACTATGATGTATAAACAAAAATTCTCATGTCGAATGATCATCGGTCGGACGACCCACCCTTGGAAACTTCGACTCGGAGCGATTTTGGATCGCTCGCAGTCATGTCCGCCTTTTGGTTAGATATCGTACTTGACGAAAGTTTGTGTAGGCTCATGTGTCACCGTCTGAGTACTTAGTAGTAGTACGTGTGCGAGGCAGTGGATGAAACGGGAACCTTATTTGAAGGCTTGCTGACAGCGGCGCATCACTCCGCTCAATGTCGCGTACATAGAGGGTCGCTCGAGTGCCTAGTGGCTACTTTTAGTGAACACGACTCTGGTCTCCCATTCCGATTTTTTTCTTCTCTGGTCACCCGAAGGCGTCGGGCGAGCGCCTCCACAGAACATGTCCGACTCGGACTCAGTGGTACCTCTCGTGGAGATCATCGAGATATTTCACTACACAGCCTGTGCGTTCGCACACCAACTGCGGTCGGCACTCATTCCGACAATAACAGCCGCTGTCATCGCCATTGTCGGATACGATTATTGCGAGTGGATCCTTTGTCGTCCTTCTCGTTCTAACAACCTTCAGTCCTCACGTTTTCAAGCGAGGTATTCCCTTTCGTTTACTGTCCGCAGTCCGATCATTGACGACCTCTGTAGATAGACGCCGTCTGGGTGGGAAACAGACTATCGCCACAAGTTTGCATTTCTGACTGTACACAGCGCAGACGCTGGACGTGGGTTTCCACCCTGTTCGTCGTCGTACGCACTCTCAGTCATGGGGGGTTTCATCCGCGCTGAGTAATCCAATAGATCCGTTACGCTGGTCTTATCTGGGCTTTGTATGTCTGCGACCGCTTATTGGAGAATACAACTAACTCCAAGCCCATCCTGAAGGTCATTTTTACTCTGTATGTTAGGGCGCACTGGCACCCGAGTTGATTGGACTGAGGAATATCTGTAGCTGGTGCCTTTGGAACCAGCCCTGTCAACGTCAGGTTTCTGCTTTAGGAGGTATAATCCACTACTAACGATGCTGCCACATTGACAGCGGAGTGAATGTAAGTGTACCAAATATTCCATGCCGCTCTGGATATTGATCAATCTAGGTATCGCGATTCTTTCGATAGGTGATTGGAGCTTCACGGTATTCCTGGCTGCTGCAGATCGTGCGTCGTCTTACTCCGTGATCCGATTTTTTTTGTAGTAAGGTGCATTACAGTTGTCATGATTCTGCGAGTCGTCGCGATGTGGAACAGATCCAAGATAATCCTCGTCATCCTCTTGTTCATCTACGTACCGCAAACGCTCACCATAATTCTTTGGAACACCATCTGGGCCAACCCTGGAACTAGCCTCGCAGGTATGATCTCTTCCAAAGCTATCCAATGCAAACTACATATTTTTGTTTCCTTCCCCAGTGTCGATCTCCCAGGTCCTCAATTTCAGAGTTTGTGTTTACACTTTAAGTGTAACACAATCGGTAACGTACGGAGTGGCAATTCCACGATTCGTCCTCGGGGGTGTGCTGTTGATTCTCCTTACCATTCCGCCCGCGAGAGAATCATTTGACATGTACAAACTCACGAAACGCTGGGAAGTCAGTCGGACCCTGCAGCTCCTCGTGATAGAAGGAAGCGTTTATTTCATCGTGTATGTCTCCGCCCGATGCGACATGAAAAAAAGCTCATACCTTGAACTAGGAATCTGCTCGTCAACATCATCGGTGTGACCACCGCACCCTCCGAATTGCTGCTATTATTGGACAGCCTCGGCAATGCACTTTCAGTCGTTGTCATGCCTCGGTTCATCATCAACATCAGGGAGCTGTACGACCGTGATGTTCTGGATAGATGGAAAGGGATCGACACGGGTTTCGGCAGAACGGGACCGACTTGCGACAATGTGCCAAGTGGATCGGTGGGCGTCATTCTTGGAGATGGGGCTTGTGCAGCGGAAAACCCGGAGGCGATCGAACTTGAAGACGTGGGGATTGCGGGTGGTCGGCACGATCACGATCACGAGTCCGGCCCAAATCGAAGCAGGGAACTTCCGGGGCGTATGTCGGACGTCGTCGACTGTTCTGTATAACGTCCCACCGATAGCTCTTGAAGTCGTTTACACTATATAGCCACTAGCATTTTCGCTCTGGACCAAGCCAGCACAGCGTCCCAACAATACTCTCGTGAGCTTTATATTTCAACGCGAATCATCGCCCCGCACCGCTCGACCAGGACAGGCGCAAATGAATATCACAAGCTTTTAGCAACCGATATCAGCAGGGTAGGCTGAAACTGGAAGCATAAGCGCCGCGAGAATAACACGAATGCACGATGCACGTGTGCGGGGACTTGAAGGCGTACGTGGGACGGACAATCGTTGCACTGACCTGACAGCTCGACAAAGCATGTCGTCGTCGAACGTATGCCCAGCCGAAAAACGGTGAGTATCGGATGAGACGATCGACGTGACGACGCTGACGAGAACACAAGAGCAGGCTTGGACGGAGAACAGACCTACCTCGACGACTGCGGGCCGAAGCGAATCCTCGGCGATTTCTCCGAGCACTACTGGAGAGCCAAACGGACCGGGTTCTACCTCAAGCACCGTCGACCGAAGGAAAATAGAACCAGTCGTCATCAGTTGTCCAGATTTCATACAGTGCGTCGCATTCCTCACCTCCGGGGAGCACGCTGTAAGCGGAGATGATGGAGGAAAGACTCGACGTTGGCGGGTCGACGATGGCAGCGAGGTAGGTATGCCAATGGACGCCTGGAGTCCTGTCTACTCCATCGCAGTGTCGGCGGGACGGCGAATGGATCATAACTGGGACGGCTAGCGGTGCGGTCCAGGTGTGGTCCACGGAGACACACGAGAAAGCGAGGGTGATTCAAGGACACAGCAACTGGGTGCTTGCAGTGGACGTCTCGCCAGACGGGACGAAGATCGCGACTGGATCGCGCGGCAAGACCGCCTGCATCTGGTCGCTCAGCTCGACCGGCGACCGGCGACTCCTGGGTCCCTGGGAACACGAAAACCGCGTCGTCGCTGCAAAATTCTCACCCGACGGTCGTCTCCTCACCACCGGCACACGGCGTCAGTGCAAGTCTGTTTGGGTCTACGACCAAGACCGCTGCCTCTTCGACGTCAAAACAAAAGTCGCCTCACATCGGAACAATGGCCTCGCCTGGTCGAGCGATGGCCAGCGACTCTTTGTCTTGTCTTTGGGCGGCGACATTTACTCTCTTGCCAACAACACCAGGAAGACACTCTCGAAGTGGACCGTTCACACCGAGATTAATGCTCGGTGCATCGCTATCGCAAGCAACGACATGTTCATTGCCGCCTCCATTGGATCAACAGTCTCCTTGTGGGACACTGCTACAGGACATCAAATCGGATCGGTCGTCCAGTTCGACTCCGAGGTCTGTTCCCTGGTTATATCGGACCGCCATGATATCGCGATCCGTGGAAAAAAGGCGGTTTCCATACACAGCTTGCGAGATACCCTTCCCCCGTCCTACTTGGTCGATGTGGGTATGCTTGGTTGGTCTAGTGGTCTCTGATTTGAACTACTTTCCTTAGACGCGCGACGCAGCAAATGTCGGTGTCGAGCATTCGGAATCGGAGGAAAAGGTGCGCGAAGGGAGGGGCGATGGGCGTCTACATGCGCAAGAGGAGAACGACATTCCAGGTGTGTCGAAGTCGCTTTCGTTCGTACATCAAAGCATTCACGAACGTTTAACATGCAGCCGAGAAACAAATCAAGTTGCTACGTATGTTCCTTGCCGCATTTGCTCACACTCCGTCGATGATCTTGGCCGCCAGGTGATGAAAATGCGCAGCTGAAACGACCGAGCAGTGGAAGAGTTCGTATGCCGCTCAAGCGAAGGAACTAGTCACTGCGCGCGAGACCCTCGAGGACTTCCAGGATAACCAATCCCGGACAACGCAACGATCAATTCCCCCCAAGGATCCGTACGAAATAAAGCCTAATGTTCAATATGGCGTGGCCTGTGCGCTACCCGTCGATGTAGACAACGAGAAACACGTCCGGAGGAAGGAAGAGTGGGAAACAGATCCCACAGGCGAGTCTTACGTTCCGGGGTACTCTGAGTCCAAAGTCCGCGTGGTGAGCCTTTTCCCGTTGCATGGTCTGCAATATGCTGATGGCATTGACAGGGCCCTCGCCCTCTGGAGACGGCGTTTCGGGACACCTTTTCGCTCAAGAGGGACAATCCCGCGGATTTTGCTGGGCAGATGGCTGGACGAAGACGAATGCGAGTATTCGATTCGTCTCGTGCTCGCAATCACGATCTGAAATGGGACCTGCAGGGTCTTTCTCGGTCCTTTGCACCATCCACGTTGATCTTAGCAAACCCATTAAGGGTCTGGTGATGGACTGGGATGATTTCTGGGAGGCCTACTACCGGATCGACTACGATCTGATCGTATCGTTTTGACGTACGAAGATTTGCGCAGAGGCATGCTGGGTCTCGGAGGTGAGTTGTGGATGCCCTTCTACACCCATTCCCTGAACCATTTTTCTTTGCAGACGGGCGAACGACGGTGAGTCTCAGCTGGTCATGGGGATGTGTCGGCTGACTCGGCGCTCAGAGTAGCTGCAAAAATCACGTACGGCGATTGAACGTTGGTGAGAAACTGGAGGTCTTGAGTCTACTACCTCGCATACTTTTATTTTCTATCAACTCGTCCAAGAATGATGGAATGTACTTTGTTTTACCACAGGCATTACTTGTGTTCACTGTTCTGTCTTCCTGCATTCCTAAGCAGGCACGCCATCCTAACCATAGATACCTCGTAAGCTTTATTCTTCAATCATCGCCCCCCGCATCGCTCGACAAGAGCATCAACCTTGGTGGTAGGGATGAGCGTCGTCCTACGTCATGCCGGATGAGACACGAATTCTTCGCTGCTACCTGTAGCGCGGTGTGAAAATGGAAGCACAAGCGCCGAGACACGAGGCGGACCTAGAAAATGATACCTATGAATCGATATATGAAGGTGTGACTTGAAGGCGCGCGCAGGACAGATGCCAACTGCGCATCCATCCTTTCCACTGATCTGCCATCTCGGCCAAGCATGACCTCCAGACTACGTCTGTGGCCAAGGAACGGTGAGCATCGGATGGGACGATCGACATGACGACGCTGACGAGAACACAAATTAAAGAGCAGAGTGGGACCGGGAACAGACCTACCTCGACGACTATTGGCCGAAGCGAGTCCTCGGCGACCCCGATGAGCACTGGAGAGCCGAGCGGACCAAGTTCATCTTCCACTGGCAGCACTGTTCACCGAAAAGACAGGGAAGCGATCATCATTCGTTGCCCAAACGACGTGCAGTGCCTGGCATTCTTCGCCGATGGGGAGCATGTGGTTAGCGGGGACGATGATGAGAACATCCAGCGTTGGCGGGTCGATGATGGCACTCAGGGTCCGCCGATTGGCATGGACCTGGAGACTCGGCCATTCGATAAAAGTCACGGTCCCGGTGTGTGCTCTATCGCGGTGTCACGGGACGGTAGATGGATCATAAGCGGGACGGACAGTGGCGCGGTACAAGTGTGGACCACGAGGACGCACCAGAATGTGCAAGAGACAGTTGGCGAGCTCAGGTTGGGGGTGTATGCAGTGGACGTCTCGCCAGACGGGACCAAAATCGCGATCGGATCGGATGACAAGACAGCCCGCGTCTGGTCGCTCTCGACCGGCGATCGACTGCTCGGTCCCTGGGAACACGAAAACTACGTCGTCGCTTCGAAGTTTTCACCCGACGGTCGACTCGTCGCCACCGCCACATGGAACCGCGACTCTGTCCGGGTCTACAACCAAGACAGCCGCTGTCTCTTCGATGCCGCAATCGAAGTCGGCTCACATCGGAACAACGGCCTCGCTTGGTCGAGCGACAGCCAGCGACTCTTTGTCTTGTCTGAAGACGGAAACATCCACTGTCTCAGCACCTCCGGGACGACCCTCTCGAAATGGGCCATTCACAGCAAGAATGCTGCGTGCATCGCTATCGCAAGCAACGACTCGTTCGTTGCTACCTCTGCCGGACCAAGAGTCTCCTTTTGGGACACCGCTACACAACAGCAGATCGGATCGGTCGTCCAGCTCAACCACCAAGTCTGGTCACTGGCTATATCAAACCACTACGATCTCGCAGCAAGTGGGGCAAAGGTAATTTCCATATACGACCTACGAGATTTCCTTCCCTCGTCCTACTTGGTCGATGTAAGTAGACTTCGCTCCGTGTGGCGGTCTTTGACTCGAACTACGGCACGGGACATGGGTACGCCGAAGCCGCGCTCCTCCGTACATTGAAAGACTCACGCCTAACAGGCGACAACGGCACAAGCCTCGAAGCAGTTAATGAGCGGCCCCGACGTGAGCTCGTCGATGCTCAGCATCCAGCTGAGGAACAAAACCGTGACAAGTTGCTACGTACGTTCCAGTTGGTACGGCCACCCGCACTCCATTGATGACCATGTCTACCAGATGACGAAATCGCACAACTCCAACAATCCTCCAACAGGGCTGAAGCTACCAGACTGGCGGAGATCAAGAAACTTCGCGATGAGCTTCAATCCGAGATCGGGCGATGGAAGCGTTCATATGCCACTCGGGCGAAGGAGCTAGCCACCGCGCGCGAGACCCTCGAGGTGCTCCGGCGCGACAGCGCACAATCACCGCCTTCCTCCCAGAACCGATACGACATGCACCCCGATGTCCAATACGGCGTGGCATGTGCGCTACCTGTCGACGTGGACAACAAGGAACACGTCCGGAGGAAGGAAGAGTGGGAAACAGATTCCACAGGCGAGTCCTACGTTCCGGGCTACTTCGATTCGAAAGTCCGCATGGTAAGTCTTCCCCGTCGGACGGTCTGCAGTATGTGAACACAGTCGTCAGGGTACTAGCCCTCTGGAAACAGCATTTCGGGACACTTTTTCGCTCAAGAGGGATGATCCCGCAGATTTTTCTGGGCAGACCGTACGCATTATGTGCTATCGAGGCACGTTGTCCGACCCGAAATGGCTGGACGAAGACGAATGTAAGTATCCTATTCCCCTCGTCCTCGCGATCCTGATCTGAAAAAGGGACCTGCAGCGTCCTTCTCGGTTGTTTGCACCATCCATGTTGATCTTGGCGAAGCCATGAAGGACCTGGTGATGGACAGGGGCGACTCCGGAGAAATCCACTACCGGCTCGACTACGACCTGATCGTATCGTTTGGACGCACGCAGATTTGCGCAGAGGTGTGCTGGACCTCGGAGGTGGGCTACCTCATCAATTCCATTCTACCATTTCTTAGCATGCCTTCTTTACAGACGGGCGAACGACGGTAAGCCTCGAGTGGTCTTGGTGACGTTACAGCTCACTAGGTACTCAGAGTACCTGCGAGAATCACGTATGCGGACTAAACGTTACTTGTCTCATGGTTCGTCGCGGTTAATTTCGTTTGCTGTCTTCGCTTTCTCTTGTTGGTACGAGTTCTAGAGTCTTGCATGCATTTTCTAGTTTTATCACTTCTTGTCCACCTGTCTTATGTAAGCCTTGTTACTCTCTCCAATGCCCACCTCTGAGGACGATCTGCGCGCGTCCATCGAGGCTCACAACGACGCCTTCGAGTTCCTTCTGAGTCTGATACCACACAAGTACTACCTCGTCGACCAAAACGATGTCCCGGTGCGTCCCGCGTTACACGTCTCTCTCGCCCGCCGACGCCCAGCCCCGCACAGGTCCCGAGCAAATACCAGAAATCGTTCCGATGCCGAGGACGGAGAGCATCGCTGCGCTGAGGGAGAAGTTGCACGCACGCATGGCCACGCTCCGTCGTCCCGTTGCCTCCAACGGCGAGCCGGGAGACAGAGACGAACTGCTCGAGGAACGTCGGAGACAGAACGCCGCGCTGCGAGAGAAGCGCAGGAAGGAGACCAAGGAACGGGAAAAGGCCGAGGCCGAGAGCAGAAAGGACAAGGGAAGGGCGAAGGAGAGGGAGAAAGACGCCAAGGGTAAAAAGGTGTGCCCGATGACACGCCCCGCGAGACGTGTCTCATTTTCCTCTTAGAATCAACTTCTCGTGACGGACTCGGTGGGGGCGTCTTCCTCTGGCCCTTCAGACGATCGTCATCACGATGGTCCCCTCACCAACGTCGCTTTCTCTGCGCTCGCCGGTTCGACGAGTAAAAAAGCGGCTCGGTTCAAGGCCGCATCCGACCCCACTCAGGCTCTTTCGCAGCTCACCGCACGCAAGGACAAGTTGGCGGCCCTTCCAGAGGAAAAGCGCAAGACGGTACAAGAGCGGGAACGATGGGCGAAAGCCGAAACTCTCGTGAATGGCGTCAAAGTCAAGGACGACGAAGGGCACCTCAAGAAGGTGATCAAACGGAAGGAGAAGGAAAAGGTGCGCAGTAAGAAGAAATGGTGAGCGTTCTCGATCTTCCCCCCCTTCCATGACCACTGACGATTCTGTCAGGGATGAGAGAAAGGAACAGGTGGCCGCCGCGATGGCTGCAAAGCAAAAGAAGCGATCTGATAATATTGCGATGCGCAACGAGAGACGAAACGAGAAGAAGAAAGGCGGCAAGTCGCGACCAGGGTTCGAGGGGAAATCGTTTGCGAAGAGCAAGGGAGGGCGAAAGACATACGGACGACCACGACTTCGGCATACCTGCGCCATGTGTCTGAGGGGACTCGGTAGTGGTAATTGGTCAAAGACCACCAGTCGAACCAAAGTATGCTCACATCGATCAAGCAAGAAGAGGGAAGGGGTATCCCGCAATTTTCCTTTACCGGTTGCGAGATCATGGTGGTCAGAAATAGCCAGAATCCCGACTTTGTAATCGAGCTCGTCTTCCTCGTCTCTACCCGCAACGACGTCGTCACTGTCTGGATCTTCGGGATCGCGATGCAGACGCACGAGTAGGTGCCCCGGGACAAGATCAACGCCGACGTCAACACGACCAGCGTCCACATCCAGATAGCGCTGGGCGATATTGACTGGTGCTCGACGAGATCAAACCAAGTAATCAGGAGATGGGAATCGGAGACGGAAGCTGTCAAAGCTCAGGCAAGGATTTATCGTGACGCATCGCAAGGGGATTCGTTCGTCCTGTCGATTACGCTCGCTCTATTTCGTCCATCGTCGTTACGACAGGACGACCACCAACGATCCGGAATTCGTATATAAAACTAAATCCCAAAGTTAGTGATGATCAATTCTTCGCCATAGCATCCATCCATACTGACACATCCCGCAACCTGCAAAAGAGCAGATTATTGTGATGATTCTGCTCATATGGAGACAAGGAAGATCATAGAAGTGACACAGAGCACGCCTGGCATCTTCAGGCTCTGATATTGGACACAGCCTGGACCTCTAGACACTTAAATAAAGCTTGTGTTGAAGTGAGGAGATCAGTTCGTTTGATAAATCTGATTAACCTGCACAGTTCCTCAAAGGGTGCACCGTACCAACGTCAGTACTACGGGCATGCAGATCAACCAACTTTCGCCGCCAAGCTCAGTTTTATTTGGCTCAGCGCGCCACTATGTATGATAAACAAAAATTCTCATCATGTCGAATGATCAATCAATCATCGATGACCCTTCAGGTCGGACGACCCACCCCTGTTTCCCGAGGAAACCTCAACTCGGAGCGATTCTAGATCGCTTGCAGTCATGTCCGGCCTTTTGGTGTATCGTACTTGACGAAAGTTTGTGTGGGCTCATGTGTTATGGCACCGTCTGAGTACTTACTAGTATGGCCTTTGCGCGAGGCTAACTCATTGCTGCTCAGTCATCACAAAAATGCATGAGACACCTTGTAGGCGTGGCTGGGTGAAACGGGAACCTTGTTTGAAGGCTTGCTGACAGCGGCGCATCACCCCACTCAATGTCGCGTACATAGAGGGTCGCTCGAGTGCCTAGCGGCCACTTTTAGTGTTGCAGACACGACTCTCGTCTCCCATTCCGATTCTTCTTCTCCGGTCACCTGGCGTCGCGCGAGCGCCTCCACAGAACATGTCCGACTCGGACTTAGTACCTGATGTGAAGATCATCGAAATATATTACTACACAGCCTGTGCGTTCGCACACCAACTGCGGTCAGCACTCATTCCGACAATAACAGGCGCAGTCGTCACCATTGTCGGATACGATTATTGCAAGTGGATCCTTTGTCGTCCTTCTCGTTCTAACAACCTTCAGTCCTCACGTTTTCAAGCGAGGTATTCCATTTCATTTACTGTCCGCAGTCTGATGATTGACGACCTCTGTAGATAGACACCGTCTGGGTGAGAAACAGACTATCGCAAGTTTGCATTTCTAACTGTACACAGTGCAGACGCTGGACGTGGGTTTCCACCCTATTCGTCGTCGTATGCACTCTCAGTCATGGGGTGTTTCATCCGCGCTGAGTAATCCAATAGATCCGTTACGCTGGTCTTATCTGGGCTGTGTATGTCTGCGACCGCTTATTGGAGAATACAACTAACTCCAGGCCCATCCTCAAGGTCATTTTCACTCTGTACGTTAGGGTGCACTGGCACACGAGTCGATTAAACTGAAGAACATCTGTAGCTGGTGCCTTTGGAGCTGGCCCTGTCAGCGTCAGGTCTCTGCTTTAGGGGGTGTAATCCACTACTAATGATGCTGCCACATTAACAGCAGAGTGAATGTAAGTGTACCAAATATTCCATGCCGCTTTGGATATTGATTAATCTAGGTATCGTGATTGATTCGATAGGTAAATGGTGCCTCACGGTATTCCTGGCTGCTGCCGATCGTGAGTCGTCTTACTCCGTGATCCGATTTCTTCATAGTAACGTGCATTACAGTTGTCATGATTCTGCGAGTCGTCGCAATATGGAACAGATCCAAGATGATCCTCGTCATCCTCTTGTTCATCTACGTAATGCAAATACTCACCATGATTCTTTGGGACGCCATCTGGAACAACCCTGTAACTAGCCACGCAGGTATGATCTCTCCCAGCTGAGCTATCCAATGCAAACTACATATCTTTGTTTCCTTCCCCAGTGTCGATCGCCCGGATCCTCGATTTCAGAATTTGTATTTACACTTCAAGTTTAACACTATTGGTAACGCACGGAGTGGCAATTCCACGATTCGTCCTCGGGGGTGTGCTGTTGATTCTCCTTGCCGTTCCGTCTGCGAGAGAATCATTTGACATGTACAAAGTCACGAAACACTGGGAAATCAGTCAGACCATGCAGCTACTCATGATGGAAGGAAGCATTTATTTCATCGTGTACGTCTCCGCCTGACGCGACATGAAAAATGCTCATACCTTGAACTAGGAATCTGCTCGTCAACATCATCAATGCGACCGCCGCACTCTCCGGATTGGTGCTATTATTTGACAGCCTCGGCTATGCACTTTCGGTCGTTGTCATGCCTCGGTTCATCATCAACATCAGGGAGCTGTACGACCGCGATGCTCTGGATAGATGGAAAGGGATCGACACGGGTTTCGGCCGGACGGGACCGTCTTGCGACAATATGCCGAGTGGATCGGTGGGCGTCATTCTTGGAGATGGGGATTGTGCAGCGGAAAACTCGGAGGGGATCGAACTTGAAGACGTGGGGATTGCGAGTGGTCGGCACGATCACGATCACGAGTCCGGCCCAAATCGAAGCAGGGAACTTCCGGGGTGTATGTCGGACGTCGTCGACTGTTCTGTATAACGTCCCACCGATAGCTCTTGAAGTCGTTTACACTAATTAGCCACTAGCATTTTCGCTCTGGACCAAGCCAGCACAGCGTCCCAACAATATTCTCGTGAGCTTTATATTTGAACGCGAATCATCGCCCCGCACCGCTCGACCAGGAAAGGCGTAAATGAACATCACAAGCTTTTAGCAACCGATATCAGCAGGGTAGGCTGAAACTGGAAGCATAAGCGCCGCGAGGAGAATAACACGAATCCACGATGCACGTGTGCGGGGACTTGAAGGCGTACCTGGGACGGACAATCGTTGCACTGACCTGACAGCTCGACAAAGCATGTCGTCGTCGAATGTATGCCCAGCCGAAAAAACGGTGAGTTGCAGACGAGATGATCGACGTGACGACGTTGACGAGAACGCAAGAGAAGACTGGGAGACCTACCCCGAGAGTTAGTGGCCAGAGCGGCGATGTGGACGAGCACTGGAGAGCCAAGCAGACGAAGTTCCATCTCTGACACCGTTGAATAGAGGAAAAAAGCACCGGTCGTCATCTGTTGTCCAGATGACGTAGAGTGCGTAGCTTTTCTCATCGACACGGAGCACGTCTTGAGTGGGGACAACGATGGGAAGATTCGGTGCTGGCGGTTGGACGATGGCAGTGAGGTGGGTCCCCCAATGGACGCGGGAAGTGACATCCGCTGCATTGCGGTGTCGCGAGATGGCAATGGTACGGGGTGTTGGCGAATTGCAGGTGCGGTTCACGAAGACGCACGAGAAAGCGAGGCGAGCTGACCGCCTGTCTTACGTAAGACTTGTTACTGTCAACCCTTAGCAGTCTAAGAGAGGGACTACTTATCGCCAGTACCACCGATCACTGCTTCATGGTGAGCGTGCGGTGGAGCGGGACCGACGCTGTGTCCGGGTCCTCCCATGGTCGTTTTTCACAGTTCGAGGCCCCGCGAGAAGAGAACGTGGAGATACAGACTATATGGCGCCCGCGTAGACGACGGACGAGCGCCCTGCGTGATGATACATTTACAAGGGCGTCGTCACCATCTCGAGTGTCGTAGACCCCGACACGGAAAAACTTCGCCCGCACCTCGTCTATTCGTTGCGCGTAGATTTCGGAGTCAGGAAGTAAGGCGAAACTGAGATACCAGCTATCTTGAGTACATACTAGGTATGTGTAGGAACGTCAAGTAACTCGCCATCACTCGTTTCGAGGACTGTGCTGTCCAAGTACGCACTGTCACCTGCGATCGACTCGGTCTTCGTGTTTCGAGATTGTACGTTCTGCGTGGCATATTTTCGCTGACTGCTACTTGACTCTTCGGCAACGCAATGGATCCTCAGATCCAAAAAGCAAGTCATCATGCATCGTTCGCAAGACGAACGAAGCAGCGCGACTCTTCCAACGAATCGGTATGGCGAGAGATACTGACTCATTCCAGACCGCGCACCCACGCATCCAGATGGCTCAGTAACACGCAGCCTTGCGACCGTCTATTCTTCTTTGTTCAACCTGGGTGCTTGGACGGAAAGTCGGGTGTTGCGCAATCTGCCAACGAGCAGCCATCGAAGACAACAAGACCGAAGTATTCGGGCGACCAGACGGGCAGCGGTGGCGAGGCACCAGATCGTGATGTATGCGAGCGTGATTGGGGAGGCGTTGATATCCCCTGCGACACCGTGCGCCGTCGATGGTCTGTCTGGAAAAGTGACCACGTTTTGAGAGCTCCAAACCGGAGCAGGCTCGCCATCCTAGCGATAGATACCTCGCAAGCTTTATTTTTCAACCATCGCCGCGCGCCGCTCGACAAGAGCATCAGCGCCTTGGTGGTAGGGACGAGCGTTGTCCCCCGCCACGCCAGACGGGAGGTGAATTTTTTTTGGCAAACGCCCTGGCAACGTGGCGATGGAGGAGGTCGATATGTACATTGTAGAAGCGCTATCCGGCGCCAGGAACCTGGGGCGATGGTTGACAACGTTGAACTACGAGGGCGGGAGGGATGGGCGCCGACCGAGTCCCGGAACCCGTGCTGGAGGCATGGAGGGCCAAAAAGACGAGGGGCTGAGCTGCCACGAGCGGCGGAGAGAAAGTCACTTCGACTCCGCTCCGAGTCGGCCAAAGACCAAACTCGGACCTCATGGCGGGACATACTATGTAAGTACGGTCCGCACTCCACCGAAACGATTCACGTCTAACACAGGCGACAACGGCACAAACCTCGAAGGAATCAATGAACAACTCCGACTTGAGCTCGTCGACGTTCACCATGCAGCAGAGGAACAAAGCGAGTTGCTAAGATATAGCACCGTGCTGCACCAGCCCGGGCCACCGCGCGCGCTCGAGATCCTCGAGGTGCTCCGGTGCGACAGCGCACAATCACCACCTTCCTCCTAAAATCGATACGAAATGCAGTCCAGTGTTCAATACGGCATGGCATGTGCGCTACCCGTCGACGCGGAGAACGTTCAACGAGGAGCACGTCCGGAGGAAGCACGAGTGGGAAACAGATCCCACAGGCGGGTCCTACGTTCCGGGCTACTTCGAATCAAAAGTCCATGTAGTAAACCTTCTCTGCCGGACGGCCTGCAGTATCACTTCGGGACGTCTTTTCGCTCATCAGGGATGATTCCGCAGATCTTTCCGGCCAGAGTGTACGCATCATGCGCTATCATGGCACGCTGTCTGGAACGAGGACGAATACAAGTACTCTGTTCCTCTCGTCCTCGAGATCTCGATCTGAAATTGGACTTTCTCGGTCTCTTGCACGTTGATCTTAGCGAAGTCATGAAGGACCTAGTGATGGCCAGGGACGATTCCGGAGAAGTCTACTACCGGCTTGACTACGACCTGATCGTGTCGTAGGTATGTGTTAATGCTCGCTGTTCCTTGCCTACGTTTTCACTTCTGCCTCGGGTCCCGTCTCACGCGAGATTTTGTACTGTTTCTTTCTTGCTTATATGTAAATGGTGCCCGTCAACCATACAGCCTTGCGCAGGCCCCGAGCGGATACCAGAAATACAAGAACAGCATGAAAGGAGGTGCAGGAGGCCTCCAGGAAGGCCCGGCCCGAAAAGGTGCGCTCCGAGAGAAATGACACAAACGGGACGATGTTCACGCCGCACACGAGGCAGCTGAACCCGGCGAACCCCCAAAAAACGATCATGGTAATTCAGAACGAGGCCGCTCCAACGCCGACGCGATCTCGATACCGATGCGAGTCGTTAGGACAAGCGGAGACCTCTGTTGGCGAGCGCATTTGACGTTTCCTCACGGCTCACTGGATCTGTTCCTCGCAACTCGGCACCAGGGTTTCTTGCTTGCCGACGTCGCCTTCTCTGCGCTTGCCGATTCGACGAGCAAAAAGAGGCCAGCTGAAGACTGCATCAAACACCACCAGAGCTCTCGCAAGAGGTTTCCGAGTGAACACGTCTCCGTGGGGCAGACGGGCCGCTTGGGTGGACGTGTCGGTTGCGTCGGGAGCAGAGCATGAGATGGCAAACCCGTAGCATTGTCGGAGCGAAAAGACCGGGTCAACGAGAGACACAGAACACTAAGAACATGTCATAGGCTAGGACGTGCCATCCTGCCATGCCGATGATGCATTGGTGAGCATTCAAAGTGGACCACTTGGCGCGGCGTCCACCGTCCCAAAACATCTGCTCGTTTGTCTTCGGACCTTGCGGGACCACCGCAGGCCACTCGGGTACAGTGAGCACGGTGAGTGATGCGCACGATGGTCGGAGCCTTCGAACTCATGACAGCCTCTCGCTTTTCAGTTAGCACCTTTCGATAGAGGTTCGGATTCGGGCTGACTGTCAATGCTGTTCCCTTTGTGTTCGACGTCCAGTGTAACATTAAATTGGTGAGTATGTACAGAAAAAATGCTAATGGCTGTATAGTGTGAAGGACATCAAGAGCTATCGATAAGGCATTATGGAGAACAATCGATGACGTCCGACGCACGCCTGGAAGTTCCTTGCTACGATTGGGGCCGGACCAGATCTTGTGATCGCGCTGGCCACTCGCAATCCCCACGTTCGATCACCTCCGAGTTTCCCGCTGCACAAGCCCGATCTCCAAAAATGGCACCCACCAATCCACTCGGCATATTGTCGCAAGACTGTCCCATTCGGCCGAAACCCGTATCAATCCCTTGCCATCTATCCAGAACATCACGGTCGTACAGCTCCCTGATGTTGATGATGAACCGAGGCATGACAGCAATCGAGAGTGCATAGCCGACGCTGCTAAATACTAGGATCACTTCGGGGGCGTGTGTGTCGATCGCGTTGACGATGTTGAAGAGCAGATTCCTGGTTCAAGGTATGAGCATTTTTCACGTCGCGTCAGGCGGGGACGTACACGATGAAATAAGCGCTTCCTTCCATCATGAGTAGCTGCATGGTCCGACTGATTTTCCAACGTTTCGTGGTTTTGTACGTGTCGAATGATTCTCTCGCAGACGGAATGGCAGCGAGAATCAACAGCGTACCACCGAGGACGAATCGTGGAATTACCATTCGGTATGTTTTCTGGAATGTTGCACTTGTGTATTTACAAGTTCTGAAATGGATGACCTGAGAGATCGACACTGGGGAAGGAAATGAAGATGTGTAGTTTGCCTTGGATAGCTCTGAGAGAGACCATACCTGCGAGGCTACTTTGAGAGTTGGCCCAGATAGCATCCCAAAGAATGGTGGTGAGCATTTGCGGTACGTAGATAAGTAAGAGGACGCCGAGGATTATCTTGGATCCGTTCCACATCGCGACGACTCGCAGAATCATTACAACTGCGATGCACGTCACTATGGCGAAATCTGACCACGGAGCAAGACGACGCACGATCGGCAGCAGCCAGGAATACCATGAAGCACCAATCAGCTATCGAAGTAAGCGCGGTACCTAGACTAATCAATATTCAGAGCGGCGTGGAACATTTGATACGCTCCGCTGTCAATGTGGCAGCATCGAGTGAGAGAGTGCACATACGTCTGTTAGAATATGATCGTTAGTGATGGATTACACCCCCCAAAGCAGAAAGCTGACGCTGATGGGGCCGGTTACGAAGGTAGTACCGGCTACATATATTCTGTCAGTCCAATCTGCCCGGGGGTCAATGCGCCCTAACGTACCGATTAAAAATATCCTTGAGGATGAGCTTGGAGTTAGTTATACTCTCCAATAAGCGATCGCAGACATACACAGCCCAGATAAGACCGACGTAACGGATCTATTGGATCACTCAGCGCGGATGAAACGCCCAAGCTGAGAGTGCATACGACGACGAACAAGGTGGAAACCCACGTCCAGCGTCTGTGCTGTGTACAGTTAGAAATGCAAACTCTCGGCAATAGTCTGTTTCTCACCCAGACGGCGTCTATCTACAGAGATCGTCAACCGTCGGACTGCGGACAGCAAACGAAACGAAATACCTCGCTCGAAAACGTGAGGACTGAAGGTTCGGTGACGAGTTAGAACGAGAAGGATGACAAAGGATCCACTCGCAATAGTCATATCCGACAATGGTGATGATTATGATTGTTGCTCTCAGAATGAGCGCCGACCGCAGTTGGTGTGCGATCGCACAGGTTGTGTAGTCAAATATCACAATAGGTACTGAGTCTGGGTCGGACATGTGAAGGCGCTGGGGCGACGCCTCCAGGTGACTGGAGAAGAAGAAAAATCGGAATAGGAGACCAGAGAGTCGTGTTTGCAGCACTAAAAAACTTGGCACTTGGCCAGAGAGACCCTCCATTGAGCGGAGTGGGACCCCGATGGATGATCGACCCTGATCTGATGCAGATGAATGATCAGAACGTAAGCAACGTAAGCATAATCTTTGTGAGCAGCAGTGAGTTACCGTTGCGCAACTTGGGCCATGCTAGTGGAGGTATGAAGTACACGGGTAACGCACGAGCCCACAAACCTCCGCCAGACTGACCCAGAATTTGCCTGTGGACCGTTTAGTGGCGCTGAGCCAAATAAATAAAAACTAAACCAAACTTGGTGATCCGACTCTTTGTCTCGTCGACCCCGACCGCCGCCCTTCCCGAGCGACACGACCCGTCGTACTTACATAAGTATCTTTGTACGCCGGGGGCGCAGCGCTCGCCCATTTCCGTGTGGATCCGGTCCCTCGCCATGAACCGAGGCATTCGATGAGCGACACAGAAAGGACGTTATGATGCGATTTTCGTAGCGGGGAATGTTTGCGTGATTATGGAACAAAAGTTGTTAGCATTGGTTTCGCTTTATTTCCGGCATGTTAGGTCCGTGTGGCGGACCAACTCGAACTACCTTCTCTGGCAAACTTTCTGGAGACGTGGAGATGGAAGAGGTCGATACATTGTAGCGTAGGTACGACAAATGTGATATGATAAGAGGTAGACTGAGGCCAGAAAGGGTACGGGAGGCAGAGTGGAGCGCCGTCCGGCTCCAGGAACCTGAGTCGATGACTGAGAGGGTGTGGCAAGGGTGTGGCGTCGTCACCATGGTAGGGGGGTGATGGGATGGGTATCGCATCACCATCGCGAGACCATGGAGAGGGCGAGGGCATGACATCGATGTCGACGACAGGGAGGAGGGGATGCGAC
>JBBPMC010000303.1:0-26942 GCA_038090115.1 Strobilomyces echinocephalus | reverse complement strand
GCGCCGTCGATGCCCTCGTCGAGCTTGCCCACGACTCCCTCGACATCATCGCCTGGTCCCTTAGCGAGCTTCTCGAACGTCTCGCAAAGGTTCGTCTCTTCCGCTGCCATCCATCATCCTTTTACTCACCTGCGCGCACGAACAGCAAATCGACGCTGCCGGAGCCATGACCATCGAGGCACTCCAATCACAGCTATTTGTTCTCAAGATCTTGTCCGTGTCCATGTCCTCTCGATGGTGTCCCCGCCACGAAGATCATCCTCGACCCGCTTCTCGCGCAAGCAAACCTAACTCAATCTCTGCAACGAGTCCCGCCCACATCAACCCCTCTGGCCCTTCGCGGCACTCCACCCGTTCTCACAAACAGTCCTCCGATTTTTCGTTTTCAACACCACCTCTCCCCTGGCCAGAGGCAGATCCACTCGACGATAACTGCGCACGCTACGTGTTGAGCGTCATGGTTCTCTATCTTCGGCAGACTGCCGCTCCAGAGAGTCGTCTCATGTCTTCTTTCAGCCTCGCTCCGGATGCTTGCCTCCATGGTTTCGAGTCCGTCGACATTCCTACCCCGACTCCAGATGATTATGCGTACCTTGGTCCACCCTTACCTCCACACATCTCGTATGGGTGGAGGCCCCTCCTGAAGTTCAAGCCTTCTGCTACGTCCTTCCAATCTTCAACCACTACTTCCGGACACAGCCAGTTCAACCGCACGTTCCATTTCGAGCGTACTCACATGGCACTTGTCAAATCGACCATGGCTCTCAACATCCTCATCAGCCGGTTCGCTGGCCGTATCGTGTATTTCTTATCTGCCTCGAATTGGATGGTAGTTTTCCATCGCATTCGCACGAGAATCCATCATCTCGCGAACACGGTCGAAGATAACTCAGACACTGTCGATTTACTTCTCATGATTCATAGTGCCATGGATAGGTCGCGTCTTGTCCAAGTTCTGCACGAATTGTCGTCGCTTCTCGTAAACATGAAAAAACAGGCCCAGGCAGCGGTTGCAGTCCCCCTTCGCATAGCATTGTGGAATTGGGTGGAACTTTATCCCCAGGAGTACAACGAAGCCGTTCGCACGCGGGGGAAACTCGAAGGATCGGCCGAACGGGTCTTTGATCTCCTTTATCTCGCAAATGAGCCTGGTCGAGAGCGAGCTCTTTGGCCCACGCTAACCATCCTTTCTTCCTTGTGGACTGACCGGTTGACTACCGATTATCAAATCGACATCCATTCCCGCACCGCAAACTTCATGCAGCTCCAAAAGTCCTCTTCGCATCGGAAGGTGCATATACTCGTTTGTGCCAGTGTCATTCACTTAGTCACTACAGCAGGACGTCCGATTTGTGGAAGACCTCGTTCGCCACGTAAACACGCATTCAAAGTTGTCCGATGTTGCGTTCAGTTGTGCTATCGACATGTGTCGTGCAGGCTTCAGAATTTCACCGGAGGGCGAGCTGCCACTGAGACACCTCGCTACAGATATTGCGCATGAGATCAAGGTACGGTTTGTGTCGCCGAAGCCCGGCCCGCATAGCTGAGCGACCTGTAGATGACTATATCGGCTGGCCTGAAGCAAAAGCCGTTCTGGGATTCATTCGATGAGATTGACACCGGGACTTATGCGGAAGCTCTCGTGGCGGTATTCCGGTTCCTTCCAGAAGATGAAACAGTCCCGCTTTTCGTGGCATGTTTGGAACCCGAGCGTGCGGATGCCGTCAAGATCTGTGCCATCAAGGCCGCATCAATCCTTGCTTTACAGGTATTCCTCGATTGAAATAATCCTTGTGGGGTCTCAAATGATGTTTTAGGCAGCTCGGCTCCCATGGCAGCCTTCAATGGAGAAACTCCGAAGGATCATTGCACTGAGATCCAGAAAGATCTATGAGGTACGATCATTCTAGCTTCTTCATATCGTCACTGCTCATGTGTTTTGTTAGACCGCTTCGATACGTCACAGCGAGGTTGATACGAATGGTAACATCAGAAGAGCAGCGACGCGTCCCAAAGCCAAGCGTTTCACGTCAGAAACCCTGACGGACAAAGATCTCTTACTTCTAGCGATCCTGGGCCTTTGGCGCGCTGATGCTGGCTACTCTATGCTTCCGATCGATGAAGAGGACTCACTCCAATGGAGCATCACGTTTGCGCGTATCTGGGATTCTGAAGCAGACACATCGGTTAAAATCTCTGCGGCGACTACTTTTCAGTGCCTTGTGGATATGTTTTTCCGAATGTCCCCCGAAGATTCCGATTATGCTTATTTTGAGGACCGGTTAAAGCAAAGTTTGTGAGTGACGCTGCGTCGTCTCCCCGACACATAATCGGACGAATCTGTCAATAGGGCCAACGCACTCTTGTGCCAGTCAAAAAAGCTTCTCATGACTAGACTTGAGCCAGACAGTCAGAGACTTTGGATATCTGTGTGTCATCAAATTATGGAGGCGTACCACAGGAAGAGCCAGGTATATTTTCTGCTCTGTTTGTGTATAAGTTACTCAAGGGATGTGTAGGCTGATCATGCAAAGCGACTACAATTTAATCCCGACCGCATTCCAGCCTTTGCTCTTAGCGAAATTTCTTTTCTCGTTTCGTTAACTTCAGTGAACAGTGAGGTCTCGCAGCTCGCGGCTCAAGGCCTTCGCCTCATCGCACAAGCCGAACGTCATCCTGACGCTCCAGTGAATATGGGCTTAACGGAGGAGGAACGGTCGAAGCGAAATCCGATATACGAACAGTTGGGTGATCCGAGTGTTGTCGTTGTCGGTAAGCCAATCCGTGGTCGTCATGCAGCGCCGAGTAACAAAGAAAAAGGTCGTGTCCGTGAACAGAAACGCGTACGAAAGTTGCTGCGCTTGGTTGCCTACACATCCCCGATCAACATCGCAGTGTGGGAAGAGTGCTTCTGGAGATGGAGTGCATTGTCGGAATTCGTCGTCCCGAATCCCCTCGCCTCCATTGCGGCTTTTGACGAGATATATTTAAGCAAACAGGAACAGAATATGTTACTCGAAGTAAGGTGCACTGCTTCGACTTGAGGCAACCTGTGGTAACATCTAGTGCAGGAAAAATTCTTCCAGTGGCGGAATCTTACACTCTTTTTGGCCGCTTTCGGTGGTGCTACGGTGCAGGATGAGCATGAGCCTGGTGCACTGACCTCCGTAATCCCAGCCGAGTTTCTGCCTGACGAGATGCGCGTCCTGAGAGACCCTGGAGAATTAGTCAATATTTTCATTGAATTCCTAACAGCCGCACTTGTCGACGACACTATCCGTGTGCGCGAAGTAGCAAGGGAAGCACTAGGTTCGGAACTTAGCCCTCGCCTCTTTGTGAGACTATTCAAGCATCTCGACGAGTAGGCTTGTCTATTCTTGTTGCTGATCAGCTGAGCCATCTTCCACTAGAATCACGCGAAAGATCACCGAAGGTGCCGGCTTAGAATTCAAGGATGAGTATGGATTGTTCCTCGACCAGGTTAGCTATAAAACTGGATTCAATCTGGCACTCCAGTACTTATCGCTTGTAAAGCTCATCTCCGTGCTAAAATCTCTTGTCGACAATGCACAGATGTCGCCTGACGAAGCCTTGAGCATTGACCTCGGATCCCTTCTTCATGTCCTTGTCGGGTTCATTTCCAGATTCAGTGATCCAGCTTCTTACCGAGTTCGCGTCAAATTCTGTAGCTTGGTTTGCAGTGTTTGTGAGCGCAAAGATGCCTTGACACTTCGCAAGGATGATCTATCACGAAACCGAATTTTGGATGCGATTATGGAATGGATTCAAGATCTGCCGTTGGTGAGTTCATCGCGTATGTTTACGTGGTCTCTATTGACTAAATTCCGACTCCAGAATGTGGAAGTTGATTTCGCTCAGCTTCAGCACGACATCAATATGTTCGCCCTGCGGACGGTCGTTCAGCTGCTTGATCGTCTGAAGCTACAGTCCATCGACACTTCTGTGCCTCATGATGGCGACGACTCAGGACACTCGGTCTCGCGCCTTTTCATCAAGTACTCTCAGGTCCTTCTCAAGACGCTCGATGTTTGCCAGTCAGAGCAGCCTGTAGGTCCTCTTGCTTCCCTTTCTTTATCGTCCTCACTGTTGTTCCAGACCTCTGACTCGACTTCCGACGTTCTTTCGGTGCAAAAGGTAACACCTATTTACTTGATCTTCGATACATACCTCATTGTTACCCAGAGAATGTCGACATCCTCGAAAGAAGCTGATGTCCGAGAGCTTGTCATTACCGGACTCTCCCACCTGGTGGTTGCGAACTCCGAGAACGGTGTGAAGCATTGTATCGCTTTAGCGTATGACTCAGATATTAGGAAACGAACTATATTCGTCCACGTCTTTGCTCGCGTATTAGGCAAAGGCACCAAGTTCGAGCCTCAGCGCAATCCTGAACTGCAAGCTCGTCGGAATCAACTGCGGGAGGTATGACCTTTATTGCAGTGCTCAAATTCGAGCTGATTTTCTTGTAGCTTGTCAAAGGGTCTGATGTACGAGTTGTTACTTTGTTTCTCGTTTCCTGCTCACGCATATTTAGATGGTCCTCGCTATGGTGATATGCGAATGCTGTCCAGCCAACGAGGTTGACTTGATGATCTCAGTCCTCATGAACATCTTTGACACCCGCGCTTCCTTGGTAGCTTTGCTGAAAACCATGATAGACCGGGAGATAGCACATACAGGTGACAGTCCCATCTCGTAAAAATTCGAGTGAATTAACCTGGCATGTAGCCAGCGACGCGGATTTGTTCCGAAGCAACTCAACCTGTACCAGATTTTTATCTGCATTTGCCAGGATACATGGCTATAATTATCTCCGTAGCCTCATCCTGCCACTGATCAAGACCATGACTTCGATGCCCCCCGGTCATGCCTATGATCTCGACCCAGCCAAGACTCCCAAACACAAGTTAGAGCAGAATCAGCGAGATGTTGAGTTCATTGCGTCGTCGTTCCTTGAGATCATCGGTTCTTCGGTGCCTGCCCTCCCACCGTGAGTTTTCCTCGTAATTCCCACAGCTTCTCTGATATCCTCGAAGCATGTTTCGTGAGGTGTGCGCTCACTTGGCAAAGGCAGTGTAAGAGTCAATATCTGTTCGACATCATGTCATCTCACGCTTGACAGTTATCAAGTCTGGCCAGAATCGAAATTCGCTGCCCTTGGTGCTTTCATATTTCTCCGGTAAGTACGACCCGATGGAACGCGACAAGTGATATTCATTATTTCCTAGTTTCATCTCTCCTGCCATTGTTGCTCCGGAAATTGTCGACGTCGAGGTTCCCAAGGATGATGGAGTCATCCGTCGAGGTCTTATGGTCATCGCTAAAGTCATGCAAAATTTGGCCAACAACATTTTCTTTGCGAAGGAGGCGCACATGGTCTGCTTGAATGAGTTTTTGAAAGCAAATATTACCAATGTCACACGATTCCTCAGCGAAGTCAACGTGAGCCATTTCCGCATACCTGCAAGCGAAACTAACCCGTATGCAGAAATACTCGACAACAGCTGCTGAGGAAGATGGTGGTGAATGGCTGGGTACCACTGCAGACGACACGGATACGATTGTGTTACACCGCTTCCTGGACAAGCACGCAGACAAGATTGGCAAGGAACTCCTCAGCTACGTGAAGCCGAATAATGAGGATGATTCGGTAACGATGGGTGCGAGACGCGCATGGGACCAGCTATGCAACCTTCTCGTCGAGCTGCAAGAGGTTCCTGAGGTCCCACGCCTTTCTCTCCTGCAAAGCTCAGAACACCGAGAGTTCATCGATCTGATGAATCGTTGCTGTCACCGTAGTATTGAACCTGTCCGAGACATCTTTGTGTCTGCAGAAGTGGGGGAGGTAAGTTGCTGGCGTACCAACGGACATAGCTCAATGGGTGATCTAGGATGTGCCTGCTGTCTTTGTCTTGCGTGTCTGCCAAATAGATGTCGAGGCGCTCGACGTTGAACTGCTGATGTATCATATTTTGAAGGCAAGTGTCACATTAATTTCGGAACCTTCTTTAACTGCGCCGCAGACCCTAACCAGCTCCGAGTATGGGAAAAGACATTACGAGATCATCCTGGACTGCACATCCTTCACATCTACGTCTGAAATTCCTGTCCAATGGCTGAAGACATGCTCCCAACTCATACCTATGGATGTACGCCAGCGGTTCATCAATGGTTACTTTCTGAATGCCAACTCGTTGACGCAACGCTATCTGAGACGAGTGTACAACATATCTGCAGGTTCGCACTGTCCCATCTATCCGCGAAAGGAAGTAGCAACATTGGTTGATTTTTGCTCAGGCACGATCCTCGCAAACGGCATCAAGGCATGCTCCTCGGTCCACGAGCTTCTGCAATATGTCCCTCAATCAAGTCTACCCGCCTTAGAGTATCCCAGTATGTGCCGAGTTACCACACCAGAGTCTGTTATGACACGGAATGTAGCAACTTTGGAACACGAAAGCAATCTGACTTTTACCGAGGTGACAATGCGACAGGCCCATGATATACGTATGCCAGTTAACATGGAGGTCGCGCTTACCCACATCCGTGTAACTTCGGTCCGTAGCTTCGGTTTAGACGTCACAGAGAAGCTGACCTCCGGCACAGATCCGAGCTGCGGTTATATCACCCTCTCTTTCATGTAAATCGACCGAGATCATCTCATTGGCCGATGTCAGCGACGCGTACAATGTTTCCACAGGCCTCGATCCACACGAATTTATTATAAGGCTAAGCAGACAAGGAGTTACATCTTATTTCTCATCACCATATCGTGACAACATTGTCAAGGTATAATCTCTTAACGATATGGTAATTCCTGAAGCTCAAAGCTGGCTGATCTCTATAGGCCATCAGATCTGCAAAGAGCCAGCTTCGTGATAGTCAGGTCCTACGCACCGAGAGGTTCCCAAGATTCTCTAATATCTCTACCACTCTTTTGCACGTGGGCATGATTAATGTCAACTCGGACCAGGAAGAACTTCGCGGCGCCGCATATGATCTCCTCGGCGCGATCTGTTCATACCTTGACTATGATAAGAACCCAATCATTGCATCCAAAGGTGTGTGGTCTCAATCATCTCACTTCTGTTCTGACGTCTCGTCAGCCGGCATCATTCCTGGTGACTTGTCTACTTTTGTCGCTAGCCTAAGCGAGCGACTGGCAGGATTCGCTCCGAAACTCACTTTGGATTTCTTAACTGTGATCTCTACCGGAATTGACAAGGCCGGCATCGCGCAGCGCATCAATTGTCTCCAGTATATGAGTCCTTGGGTCAGAAACCTCGTTCATTTTTGCAACCCTTCGAGTCCCTTATACGAACACTCTGGCGCAAGACTGCGCGACTGCATTCGCACGTTAATAGACCTTACGACCGCAGACTTGGAGGTATGCGTTACTTGTTATATTCTTGTCTGTGTCGATCAAGACGTTTTTTGTCAGATTTCGTCCATGATTCACAAGCACATCTGGGTCGAAATAGGGAAGCTCGACGTGACCATTGTAAATGTCGTCCTGGAAGAGCTGATCCGAGCTGCGGCGGACGGCGGTATCGGCTCGCGTAGGTGTGAAACGATTGCCCGAACTGCAGCTGCACTCGCATCTGTTAATGTGCGAGGGAAGATCTTCTCGAAGCTGCGCAAGGTTCTCGGGAAGACATCCCTCAAACCTTCAAGGACTCTGCCTGACAATGTCCACTGGAACGAAATCGCCACGCTGACTCGGTTTGCTCTTATTGCCAGTAACCATTCGAAACAAGCAGCCTTCGACCAGCTGTATGCCCCCGATATTTGCCACATCGTCACCCTCGTTGCTGGTACCGGACAAACCCTCGTGCGAAAGTCTGTCTACGGCATTATCATGAACTTCCTGCAGTCCCTTTTCCTGGCAAGAGCGGAAGATGCGAGCGGGCCTGATCTACGGGCACTGATGGATGAGCTCATCACTATTGAAAGCCTCCAGTTGTTCGGTCTCACCCGGCAATCCAGCACAAGCGAATACTGCAACTACGACCCACCAAACGACAAGGCAATGATCGATTCTCAAGAAGCTTTAACACGATTACTCGTCAAAATAATTGAAGTCACAGCCGGCTCGAAAGGTGATAATTATCAGACTTCCACCTGCTATCTTCGGAATTGACTTGCTTTGTAGGGGTCTTGAATGTTTGGCGAGCGCGATGGATGAGTTTGGCTGCATCGACAGCTTTTCAGCTCCCCACGGCAATACAAGCGAGGGCGTTCCTTGTGCTCGGTACACTGGCAACCTCTGAGGTGGATGATGATCTTGTCTATCAGATGCTCGTGGCGTTCAAAACTGCCCTGGGTCAGTCCTCCGAGACAGACACGATAGCTGTGGTTTGCATGCTGCGATGTATCTGCAAGGTGGTCCCCTCCTTGCCAGAAGGATCACGGTACCTCTGTCAGGTGTTTTGGCTCGCGGTTGCCCTGCTTCAGTCCAGTTATACCTCCATTTACGCTGAAGCTGCGGACCTCTTGCGCGCGACGACCGAAACGCTTGAGCTGCACGGTGCATTTGATGACAACACGATTCCCAACATCCTCTTAGATGGCCGCGTCCAGCTGGAGGACACAGTGTGTCAACTGGACCGCCTATTGTGTTTATCTTTCGAATCCAGTTTCTCCTTCTCCTTGGCCGCCATTATTTTCAAGGGCGTTCGTCACAGCCAACTGAAATCGTCCGCGGAGACCGTCCTCAGAAGTCTGCTCACTGTTGCTGTACGTTGCGGTGAGCAACCTCCCGAAGGTGCACCTTACGTGTTGTCTCCCAATGCCCTGGGTTACTTCGTCGCTTTGATTCCGTTCTCCACTACTCGAGAGTCATACATCAGGCTTTTGCAAGATTGCCGTGCAGAAGAGTTCATTCCGGCCACAGGGCCATCCCATGACACTGATTTCGTGCCGAGAGTCGAGGTCGACATGCTTCCGATTACGGACAACACGGCAGCATTGCTTGTGGTTTCTTTCGTTACTACGATGCTTTCGACTGCACAAGGCGATGACGCGGAGACGGAACTGTTGTACAACCTGCTTTTGGACGTCAGCACTGCTCATCCGGAGCTATTGTCTATGATGTATGCCGTCCTTCTCATGCTTGAACTTTGTTTGACTTACTGCCTCACGCCCTAGTTATGACACATTGCAGGACAAGATCAAAGAGACGTTTGCTGCCTCCGGCAACGCGTCTATCATCAGGGCTGTATCAAACATTTTCCGTCTGTCTCAGGATCCTCTCCGCGCGCTAGCGGTACAAGGTGGATCAATGTCGACTTTGAGTACCGTCGACGAAGGGAATGGGACACAAGGATTGAAGAGACGATTGGAAGAGCTGAACATGGAAGGACTGGCAACGAGCTTCCAGTTTCTAGCGCCTAACAGAAGCCACTGGAGTCGGATCGCGGCATGGATTTCAGAGCTGGTGCTCAAAATTGTTGGATTGGAATAATATTTGACGCAGGGATGTACAGCATACGCCTCCTTCCCGTGTATTGTGTTTCGGGGACATATACCGTCCCCTACCCCCAGTTCGGCACCTACCCCCACAGTTCGGCGGTCACAAATTACCACGCACCGTCACAGGTTGGGTTCAGGCTCCGATCACTGAGGATCTGACTACCGGTCAACCTACATGCTGATAAGCTACGAGTACTGCAGTAAATGCATGTGTGTATCGAATACAGATCTACCCTGGACTGTACGAGTTAGCGGTTGAGCTCGTTTGATTCGTTGTTGCATCTGCGATCTGCATTGATGGTTTTGTAAGTCCCACATGGAGTTGCTCGACAGGAAGCACCGTTCGGACTTCATACTCTTGGTCCTTAGTGGAAGCTCGCTACATTTTGCGACTCGCCATCGCCAATGACGCGTCCTTCAATGCGCCAATGATCGTGTCGTGCATTCAGCAAGTATGATCTGTTAAAACTCCGATTCGGCAGTCACTCGGCAAGTGACAACTTGCGTGACAATGGCCGACCACACAAAACTGCACGATCTCAACAACTACTCCATCGTTTTTGCTCGTTCAACTTCGTAGATGCAGGTATAGTGTAAAAACTCATATGTGTAGTGTATAATAACGAAGATGTTGTGTGCTTTGTGGAGTGCCGAACTGGGGGTAGGTGCCGAACTGGGGGTAGGGGACGGTATATACTTTGGTTGGAGCGAACACAGTGGTGGGGTTAGGGTTAACCCGTTTTTGCACAAACACGTTTGTACGAGATTGCTTCAACCTCGACCTTCACAAGGAAAATCAGTACGTTGGCGAGTGCTAGTCACAGTGATGCGGCAGCTGATACCTATGCAGCTTTCTACTTGAATCTGGCCAATGGTGAACATGGACAACTGTCATCTGGCTTCATCCATGCCAAAATGTGACTCGAGATCTTTCGGAGTCAGAGCAGCTTTACGGTCTAACCCTGATGGGATGGACCAGTCGAGACCTGCGTTCGACCTGCTCGAGGCCTTTCTCCCCAAAGAAGTCTGCTGGATCCTCGATCGTGTGCGAAGTGCGTGCCCATCTTTCCTCCTCAAGCCCGCGTTGACGCCCGTGGACAGATGGAGTGACACACGAGGTACATCCTCCCCCAGACCGTCTACTCGTTTCTGCATGTCCACGCTCTGAGGGAGACAGGCCCAGAGCTGGTCGCAGCGGACCAGAACGAGGACCCACAGAGGCCGCTCGCGCTCGTCACCGTTGTCCTCAGGCGCACGTGTACAGGTTGCTCAAGTCGTGCGACCATTGGCGGGAGCTCGACAAGGGGAATGTGTACGATGTGCGTCTCTCGCGTTGGTTCCACGCAGCACGTTCCTCACGTCTCTTGGTAGGCCGAGGACTGGCAGAGCGAAAAGTCCCACGTGCCTTGGCGGAAGCCCTCCCCGTACCCTACGTCCAATCCATGTTGGAACGCTTGTTCCTGTCTGGACCGGTCTTTCAAAGGTAGTCTCGGCTGATGCAGCGTCGGAGGTATGGAGGGAGGCGCTCCGTGATCGGCGCCAACTGATACAGAGCATACGGAAGACGGTCGACACCAGATTGACGGCTTCCATATGCCCAGTCCGCATGCCAGGTACGGATTTCACTTCGAACGTGTTGGTTGTCGCCTGAGCACTCCGTTTACAGTCGACGCTCTTCGAGGACGGACTGGTGTCGAGCGAGTACACGCAAAATCACGTAGATTCGTTATTTGCAGGGAACTGCGGAACATCCTATGATTCATTTATCGTGGTCGGTCGGCGTTGGAAAGGACCAATGGCGTCTCCTCTGGCACTCATCGAACGCTCGATCATAGAGATGCATGTGGGGCGTCGTGTACGTGTCTTCGTGCTCAAACTGGGCTAGCTCGAGCTCGGCTACGCCGAGGCGTTATGGTACAATCCCACACGGCGACACAGATATCGTATGAACCTTCTTCAACTGGCACGTGCTCTACGCGCTATGTGCAGATCTTCTAGAAAATGTCGAACCCTCGGTACGCGCGTGCACACGTCTGATGGCTTTGGCAGCCCGAACCCGACCCTTTGCAGAGGGTGTGCACCGCCGTCTTGGTGCACGGACTGTCGACGATTTTTTCGGGGGCACAGCTGTCTCTGTACCCTGTCGAGGAGCGGGTGTTCGCCTACTGGTAGGCGGCGCAGCTGCAGTGGGCGCGGATGGACGAGCTCGTGCCAGGGTTGCAAGGGCCCGCGTTGGAGCAGTATGCGTTTCAGACGACGTGGTTGACGGCGGTGCAAGCGCTCTTCGGGCGCCGTCTTTTCCGTTCGTACCCCTCGATGCGTGCGTCGGCGTCGTCTGAATCTGACTCGCACAGCTAGGTGTCGCTCAAGGACCTCGGGCCGTCGTGACGACGCATGCGACTCAACTGCGTGCGAGGGTACAAGTGGGTTCGTGGGGCAAGTACGAGGACGTCGGCAGGGCTGCGGTCGGGCATTCTAATTTCTTGAAGGTCACGGCGGCACGTGCGGCGGTGCTACAGCACAACGACGTTTGGGCGAGGGGCTGATGCGGGTAGGACCGGGTTTTCTCCCTGAGGGGACAGGTGAGTTCACTGGGGCCGTTGTTACTTCCGGCGTCGGTGGGGGAGGTGGGACGGGCATCCGGTCGGGCGCGACTATGTAGATTTCCTTTTTCATAGTCCAAGAGGTGTTGCTTCAGTTTCGCTCGCACCCTGAATCGTCCACTCCGGGCGTCTAGTTGATGAGTCTCCATCTATCGCGGCCAGGATATGTACTATGTAATTATAATATATTTGCCACGATCAGCACGTTCGGTGCATGCAAAGTCCACCGCGGTGCAGCGTTCGTGTACTCCTCAAGGCCTCAACTCGGGTCCTGGCCAGCTTGCACGGCGCTCCCAATGGGAATCAAGTTCAACGACTCAACGTAGAATAAGAAAAAACATATCTTTCGATACATAGATTCATCCTAGACCACGTACAGAGCGATAAACATCAGAAGAGGACGAGGAGCGCCCGAGACTAAATAGGACAGGTAATATTCAAATAGCGGACTGGGGTGACAAGGGAACGAGAGAATGGGGCGACGGGACGAAGTATAGGTGCGATCATGACAATACCCCGGTCGAGGTCGAGGTTCTCGTCGACGGGAGATGCTGGGATAACAAAGAAAGTATCGCGGTCAGGGAAGAGAGAACAGATCTCGCCACGGCCTTGCAAGTACCCATTTTCGTCCTCCAAGTGGGAACGAGGTGTGCAACTATTCTCTTCGCGCGATAGTCCCTTCCATTTCATCAAATATTCTTTGCGGCCACGTCAACTGCATTCGTCTCAACTTCTTGTTTGAGATGGTCACCAACTAAATGGGAAGAGGTGGAGGGCACATTCGCAAAGGAGAGGATGCTAGCGACGTAGAAGCGCTGCATGAAAGACAGGGAGGATACGCCACGAAGGCAGCTGGTGGCTGTCCAACCCTTTCGAGAATTGGGAGGGGTCCGAGGTGGCGGTCATCGAGTTTTTTGACGACTGAGTGGACCGAATATCCTCGAGCCAGACGAGGTCTCTAGGTTGGTGGTCTGGTGTGTCTCGATGCTTCTGCTCATAATAGAGTTTCATCGCAGCTGCAGCCTTTGCAAGCGCTGAATTGGCGTCGCCTGTGATGGTTTTCATACGCGGGGCGAACTCGGTTGTGCTCTCAGTTTTTACCCGCCCACGAGGTTCAAGACCCCTCCAAGGATGTTGACCGTAGCTCAGGATGAACAGCGAGTACCCCGTGGAGACATGAAACATGTCGTTGCAGCTGAACTCAGCAAGGCTCAACCGCTCCGGCCACTCAGTTTGACGGTAATTGACGAAGAGACGGCGGTACTGCTCGATCTCCTGGTTGACGTGTTCTGTCTGACCATCGGCTTGCGGGTGATAGGCAGTCTGGCGCTGTTCCGAGGGGGTGAACAGTCCGTCCGTCTAGATGCAGTTGATCAGCGCTGGGGGGAGGGCGGAGAGGACGGCGACGAGCGCGGGATGGGCTTCTGGGCCAGCGTGGCCGTTGGTGGACGAGGATGCAAGAACGCCCTGCCCCCTGGCGATATTGTGCGTGTCCATCTTGCGCGTGAAGTGGATGTAACAGTCAGCGTCGAACCTGGCGACGAACCTGGCATCTTGATAGCGGAGGTAAGACTGCGCCGAGAAGATACGCGGGGACGAAGACGGGGACGAAGAGGACGCGGTGTCCGAGGTGGGCGAGTGCGGGGTCGTCTGGGTTGGGGAGTAGGCCTAGGAGTGTGGGCGCGAGGCGCGCTGGTGGCCTTCGTCTGATCGGCGGCGGAGAACACGAGGGGCGAAGCGAGCTTGGTGTCGGGGTGGCCGTGAACGTCGAGGTCCGAGGCAGGCGAGACCTGCGGACGTCGATCGAACCGGGTCTCGAAAGAGTCGCGATAAGTGAGGAGTGCTTTGGTTGTACTTACAAGCAATCTACTTACATAAGCTGCGGCAAGCATTTCGACTCATGAACGACACCCCACAGGACGTGTATGCCAAATACCTGCCAAAGCATCGCGGATACCCCCTGTGGATTCCTCGGCTGAGCAATGCTCATGATCTACCGCGCGAGTATCAAGAAGATGGGATCCAGATTGGCGACGTCGGCGTCGTTGACCCCGAAACCGGGTTTGACGTCCTATTCAACGTATGCAAACCAGCTGACCACCCGCTCCATGCACGCTGGCACAATATTGGATTCCCTTCATTCAATCCTATTCGGCTGGCTCATAACGACATCCGTGTCAAGTCGGACGCTGTAGATCTTGATACTGTTATATCATCTGGCGTTAAACGAATCGTCCCGCCCTGCTATCCGAGGTATGCATTTAACGAAGTTATTATGTTCACTGAAAGAGGATCTGCTGTTACAGCGCTGAATATGAATTTGCTCCGTCCTCCACACAGGGCGCAATTCTAATTCTTCCGGAAGGCGCTGTGCTCCGCGATTTCACGCGCAAAGATCAATTTCGTGACCTTGCAAGGCGACATGCATCCGATTGGTACCATTTTGCCGTCAGATGCCTTGAACACCCGGTTAGCAATCATTCTCTATACCTTATCACTGGTTTCTTCAAGACTTCTTCATGGTCGCGAGCATCATTCAAGGATGCCACCATTGGTGATAACACACAACGAGTGTGGCTCACAAAGGCTGAGCGCGGCGACAACACCTGTCATTATAAGTGGGGACATACATTTCACGTGGACTGGAATGACGGACCTCGGCATAACCCTAATAAAAACCAATCTGTATTCCTAAGGGGGTTCAAGATTGCCATAAGGGATGAGATCTTCGGATTGGTGACTCAACGTGTGACTGATTTGGTTGGCGAAGAACCTCGTGCAATCAAGTGGTGGCGTTTCTTATTCCTGGACTGTATAAGGAAGAAGACGAAGACTCCGCGGACAGTAGACCCGACCCACGAACCAAGACTATGTCAGGTTCGTATGCATTCCGTGATTTCTCGTGTGGAAACCAATCGAGTTGCTAGCCTTTTCACCCATCTAATACCATGAACCATTTTCTGCTAGACAAGGTTTGTGGTGGGATATGCATACCTTGAAGTGCTGATTTGTTCATCCACAGGACTCTACAATCACCGTTTCTGTCACTCACGACAGCGAATGGATTGATTTCCTCGACAAGGTTAGTAGTTTTCCGTTCCTACTATTCATGACTGACTGACTTTCGGACTATTGCAGGAGCGACTATCATCTGACCAACTGATGCAGGAGGGCCACTTCGTGCAGTTCTTATCAGAAAAATGTTTGTTTGATTCGCGGCATGGTAAGTATTACCTCAGGGGAATCCGATGCTTGGTTGATGCCTTGTCTCAGGGGTTGTATACATCGGAGTTGAAGGGTTGGCCGTTCCATTCTGTACTACACTCATCTACTAAATCTAGATGTTTAACGCAGCAAGGGAGCTTCACTTGCAACTCCGTTTACCTCTCTGCAGCACGGTATGTAGTGGCTCAGAGGAAGGCAAAGCTTGCTCAATGATTTGTCTTAGGAGTTGTATACACAGAAGCTAAAGGGTTTGTCATTCCATTCTGTACTACACTTATCCACTCAATCTTGATATATAATGCAGTGAGGGAGCTTTGCTAGCAACTTCGTTCACTTCATTACCCGCTCTCAGATTGTTCTACTACTGGAGGTAGTGAGCATCACGACTTGGATGAACCGCCAGCAAGCCAGGTAGCAGGGAGCTCTGAACCCAGCCACGACCACTCTCGGACTGTCCACGTTATCACAAGTATGTTATACATTCGTTGAAATTCACGTAGAATCCTATGAAATGTCCCGCAGATATTCGTGGCGATCAGCTAATTGGTCGCAGATGCAATCCTATTGAATGCCACGTGTTTATGGGGTCTAGTGGCAGAAACTGGAGGACAAAAGGCATGGTTGTAACACCGGGAGGGGCCACTGAGTGGGAAAAACTGATGATTATACTGTGAGATTTCCTTTCTCTTGTCTGCAGATTGACGTCAACGACTATCAGCCTATGCGAGCTGTCTGATACACTCCATATTTCGATCCGCACGTTTTCGGAATCTATTTCCGAAACTGAGGTACTCCACGCACAAGAAATCACGGTGGAAAACTTGCTGAAGGAACAATGTGAGTGTTGCACCTTTTGCATTTCTCTAGATTCTACACATTTGCAGTCATAGAATTTCCTCGGAAACCAGACGAGGATTCTGATGAGTCCCGTCATCCTTCGCTGCTTCTCAACATTAGCCAAAGAAATCTGGATGACTTGGATGATTCCGTAAGCATTGATGAGCAAAAATTGGGTCTGATTCTGATTTCTTTCCATTGCATTCCTCTGCACACAATCCGTAATCTAATCCATAACCCATTTTTCATAATGTATGTACCCAACTTGTCGAGTAACCGAGCTGACAGACGACATGGTTTTTTTATCGATCAGTATACCTTACTCTAGCTACTCCACGCCGCGCCTACAGTAAGTCGAAACGCCCGTTTCTGGGTCTGCTAATACATATATTGGTCATTCTATGATCTACAGAATTTCAGATCTCGTAATGAATCACTCCGCCTTGCCAAGGCTGCCGAGCAAGACAAGTGTTGGAAAGGTGAGCCACCTACGTGGTTACTTAATTGCTCACTGCATTTGTACATCTTGTCAGGCGTAGTCAATCACACGAAAGATATCGCCCTTTTGGATCAGGGGCTGACCACAGAGGAACGCGACCTTTTTTTGTCCGGATACGAACATCTCATCGCTTCCCATCGGGCGTCGTGCGACAGGCAGAAACTCGAAGGCGAAAGCGAAATCATCCGTATCTGCGAGGAAGCTATTGACATTCTCGGCAATCACCTCATCCGTTCGGCTACATCAACGGAATCCATCGTTTTCTATGGCCGAATGTGAGTCCTCAGATCGCCCAAAGAGACCAATCTGACGACCTTTCTTTCAGGCTCGGTAATTACTATCGCTGCGCGTCTGACTTTCCTGTCTGCAACCGACGCAAGGAGTACATCGGGGAGTCATTGGCCGCTTATAAGGGGGCATCGGACATTGCCATGAACGGGCTCTCGGCAACGCATCCGATGCGTCTCAACCTCGCCTTGGACCTTTCGCTGTTCTACCATGAGGTACTGAACTGCCTCGACCAGGCGATCTTTGTGGCAGATAAGGCATTGGAGAATGCCCACGCCGGATTGGAGGGGCTTTGGGAGAGGGACCGGAACGATGCGATGGCCATCATGGCATTGCTGCGTGACAAGGTCATTCGTTGGAAAGCGGAGCATGAAGAAAGTACGTTCCAAGTCTTTTGGCAAGTGGTGTAATCGGCTCACGTGCGCGATAGAATCTAAGGATGGGCAATGCGACACTGAGAAGACTGAGGATGACGTGCCTCTGGAGACTATCGAGCCGTTCGGGAACCTTCCAAGAAAGAAGGCCTTGGCAGAAGGGGCTGGAGGATGTTTACAGGCGGTTCACATCGCCGACTTGTTGCAAAGATTGCCAAAGATCGATGATAACGCCCCACATCTCGAGCAGGAACACCAACCAAAGGCGGAGGCAGAAGAAGGGGAAGACAGTTTACAGGTAGCTCGCGTCACCGACTCTATGCGATGATCGCGGAAGACTGATGATAATGCATCTCAGCATACTCGGACCGTCGAACAGGGACAGTCGAGGGAGGTGGATACGGAAGGGGCTGAAGACGGTTCTCAGGCTGGTCACACCCCTAAGGATGGACTTCCGGAGACCACGGATAACACGCCTCAGCAGACTGTCGAGCAGGGACAACTGAGAAAGGTGTCACAAAGCTCTGAGGATGACATGCCTTGTCAGACAGTGGAGCAGAGTCATCCGAGGAAGAGCGAGGAGGAGGTCACGGCGACTCTCGTGGAAGAACAACGAAATCAAAAGACCTTTGAAAGCGCAGAGGAAGCTCGAACGAGGTACGATCCAGATTTTCCCCGAACCCCATCGTCCACCGTCGAGGAGCCAGCCATCCCGGCTGCGACGAAGATAATCGAGCACCTACTCTCATGGCGTCCTGTGTGCCCAGCTGACGCCGCTGTTCGCTCAGGTATCTCGGGGTGACAGCACCCATCTCGACTGCCGAATCCTCCGAACGCGAGAAGGAGGTCACGGCGACTCTCATGGAGGAACTACGAAATCAAAAGACCTTTGAAAGCGCAGAGGAAGCTCGGACGAGGTACGATCCAGATTTCCCCGAACCCCATTTTCTACCGTCGAGGAGCCATCCCGGCCGCGACGAAGAAGACTGAGATTATCTCGACCTTTGACAGGGAAGCAGTCCTAGGGCGTGTCGCGGCGCTCGTCAAAAAGTTCGTGTACCAAGTCTCTCTGACACGCGGCCTATCAGAATCGGCCGCGAGCGCCGCGGGTGGTAAGATTTTCACCTTTGGCTCATATCGCTTTGGTGTGCACGGACCCGGCTCCGATATCGATACCCTGTGTGTAGTACCGAAACATGTATCTCGCGAAGATTTCTTCGACGTGTTCGAGGGCATGCTAAGGGAGATGGAGGGCGTGTCGGAGGTCTCGGTGAGTGGATCCGCTGATTGCACGTCCGATCTCTGGTCAAAGTGAAACGTCGTAGGGGGTTCCTGAAGCCTATGTCCCTATCATAAAAACAAAGATCTCCGGCATTCCTTTGGATTTCTTGATGGCACGACTAGCCCTTTCATCTATACCCGACGACCTATCATTAAAGGACGATAACCTCCTCCGGAACTTGGACGAGCGATGTGTGCGGAGTCTCAATGGTGGCGTATCTCATCCAGCTTGGCATCTTGAGCTCAGGTTGAGTAGAGTCTAGGTTCGAGAGTGAATGACGAGATCTTGCGGTTGGTTCCTAACGTCCAAGTTTATCGTGATTCCTTGCGGTGCATCAGACTTTGGGCCCAACGTGCGTGCCTATTCAGTCCTGTTTACGTCACTCACGACAGTCCAGGGAGAGCCATCTACTCGAACGTGAACGGCTTCTTCGGTGGTGTTGCCTGGGCCATACTCGTCGCGCGAGTATGCCAATTATATCCGAATGCTATCGCGGGGGCGATAGTGAGCAGATTCTTCATCATCATGTATCAATGGTACGCCTTGTCACTTCATCGTCTCCCCGAATGATATGACAGGAAGACAGGTCCTGGCCACAGCCCGTGCTTCTGAAGCAAATCGAAGAGGGACCCTTGCAAGTCCGCGTATGGAACCCGAAAGTATGTACTGAGCTAGTCGTTCCTTAATTCGAGGCGTATTCACGCTGCGCAGCTGTACCCGGCAGACCGTTCGCACAGAATGCCCATCATTACCCCCGCTTATCCCGCAATGTGTGCTACTCATAACGTTACAGCCTCGACGCAAATGATCGTCACTGAAGAGTTCAAGAAAGGTGTCTCGACTCCATTTTGACTTCTGACCGTTGTTTGATTGAACGTCCCAAGGTGCCGACATTATGAATCGAGTTATCGATGGGACTGCAAGTTGGTCCGAACTTTTCACTAAGCATAACTTTTTCCACAAGTATCGGTATTACTTGCAAGTCATCGCATCGACGGGCAAAGCTGAACTCCAAATCAAGTGGTAGGTCGCATCAAGCTGTGCTCTATCCTACACACTCTGAGAACTCAATCTAGGGCAGGAATTGTTGAGTCTCGAATACGACAGCTTGTCATGAAACTGGAATACGTTGACACTCTCACCTTGGCCCATCCGTTTATTAAAGGTTTCGAGCAAGTGTCCCATTGTATATCGCAAGAAGAAGTTTATCAAGTGATGCAAGGGCAAATATCGGGAGTGATCGCGAAGCGGGCGAAAGCTGATATCGAAGGGATCGAGGATGCTAGCACTGTTTATTCAACGGCGTTCTACATTGGCCTCCTTGTGGAGCCGAGACCAAGTATGCTTGCAATTTCATTAATCGTATCGGAACCCTACTCTGATCTCGATTTTCTTCCTTCAAGTCGGTTCCGTTGGTCCAAGAAAACTGGACATATCATACCCTACCACGGAATTCACGAAACTCGTTAAGATGTGGGAGAAGTACGACGAATCCCAAATGGGCATCTTCGTTGGGAACATCAAAAGGTATTTCAAGATGAAGGGATGACACGCGTGTTCTTCATGCAAGTTCTTTGTTTAGTTCTGCACTGCCGGACTACGTCTTCGACGAAGGTGAACGACAGCCGAGACAAGCGTTGAAGCGGCTCAAAACAGGCAAAGTGCGTGTTGGAAATGCGGACGTTTCCTCCCACTAGCTTCGAGTCTGTTGGTCACCACTTACCGTATGACGTGAAGGGACCGGGCAAGTCGAATCACACCTCTCCCGACATGCCCAACAAGAAGCGACGGTCTGTGTTCTGCTCTTTTCCCCGGGTTAATTCTGATTCCGCAGCGTCGCATGTCCAGCAGGTCAGAGATGCCTGCTACCGCCGCGCCGAAAGTGGAAGACGAGGGCGCATCCCTGGGCTTGTCGATGGGCGCAAAGCAGGGTTTAGAGAGAAAATCGGAGACGCTGGAGAGGGCATAGTCGAGGCGTAGAATCGAGCACAGGTCGTACTTGCGTATTATGACATCTTCATCCACGATAGCCATGTCCATGCTCCGTAATGCGGCATAGAGGAGTTGTTCGCGTTCGCCGTGAAACTACGCGTCTGATTAGCACCTGGATTGGCACCACAGGTAAGTACATACTCGAATCCGCGTACCGAGCTCTAATCTCTTGAGGTACCAAAGTTATACAAACAACGTCCCTCGTCCTCGCCATCCAAGACGCCATGGCCACGTTCGAAGTAGGTCCCCCTCCATCTTTTCGTGCCCGCTCAGACCCCCAATAAATAGATCGGCGAACGGTTCGACAGCGGTCTAGCTCTGATGGACCAGTCGAGACCCGCGTTCGACCCGCTCGAAGCCTTACTCCCCGGAAGACCCTCAATCTCGCCTGTGCCTGCGAGGTGCGTTCCCGTCTTTACTCATCGAACGTGCGTCGACGCCGGCAGACAGATGGAGCGGCACACGGGGTACACCCTTCTCCAGACCGTCTACTCGTTGCTACACGTCCACGCGCTGAGGGAGACAGACCTAGAACTGGTCACGGCTCCGCGGGCCGCTCGCGCTCGTCACCGTCGTCCTCAGGCGTACGCGTACAGGCTGCTCAAGTCGTGCGACAACTGGCGGGAGCTCGACAAGGGGAATGTGTACGATGTGCGTCCCTCGCGTTGGTTCCACGCAGCGCGTTCCTCATGTCTCTTGGTAGGCCGAGGACTGGCAGAGCGAAAAGTCCCACGTGTCTTGGCGGAAGCCCTCCCCGTACCCTACGTCCAATCCATGTTGGAACGCTTGTTCCTGTCTGGGCCGGTCTTTCAAAGGTAGTCTCGGACGGTGCTTTGTCGAACTCGGCTGATGCTGACGCAGCGTCGGAGGTATGGAGGGAGGCGCTCCGTGATCGGCGCCAGCTGATACAGAGCATACGGAAGGCGGTCGACACCAGATTGACGGCTTCCATATGCCCAGTCCGCATACCAGGTACGGCTTCCCTTCAAACGTGTTGGTTGTCGCCTGAGCACTCCGTTTACAGGCGACGCTCTTCGAAGACTGATGTTGAGTAAGTACATCCAAAAACACATAGATTCGTTCTTTGCGGCGAACTGCGGAATATCTTATGATTCGTTTATCGACATGCGTCTCCTCTGCATGTGGGACATCATGCACGTGTTTTCGTGCTCAAACTGGGCTAGCTCGAGCTCGGCTACGCCAAGGTGCTGTGGTACAACCCCGCACGGTGATGCAGGTATTGCATGAAGTCGTTCTTCGACTGGCACGTGCCCTACGCACTCTGTGCAGAGATTCTAGAACACATGGAACCCTGGGTACGCGTCCGTCGTTGGTGCTCGCATGCACACGTCTGATGGCTTTGGCAGCCCGAACCCAACCCTTTGCAGAGGGTGTGTATCACCGTCTTGGTGCATAGACTGTCAACGATTCGTGAAGTCGTCTTTTCAGGGGCACAGCTGTTGCTGTACCCTGCCGAGGAGCGGGTGTTCGCCTACTAGTATGCGGCGTAGCTACAGCTGGCGCGGATGGACGAGCTCGTGCCAGGGCTGCAAGGGCCTGCGTGGGAGATATGGGTCTCAGACGAGTCACGACGTGGTTGACGGCGGTGCGAGCGCTCTCGAGCGCCGTCTTTTTCCGTTCGTACCCTCGATGCGTGCGCCGGCGCCGTCTGAATCTGACCCAGTTAGGTGTCACTCAAGGATCTCGGGCCGTCGTGACAACGCATGCGACACATCGGGTCTCTTGGGGACCGCACTGATGTGCAGACGTCGCTGGTGAAATGCTTGAATGCGTGCATTCGTCGCCCCGTACAACAACGCGTTTCCCAGGATGGGCCCTGAGTCAGTGCGTCCTGTTCGCCTCTCACCGTCGATCCAAACTCGCGCAGATCTGACCCATAGACCTTGAACCCGAAATGCATCCAACCTTTTACCCTACATAACTTGGCTGCGGGTACCAGATCAAGTAGTGGTAAGTACGGTGAGTGACGCACCCCTTTTTGTTCCGTGTATGCCTGCGCGGTTATATTGGTTCCATTCAGCCCCGTGGTCAAGGGGATTGAACCTGTCCCAGTTGTTCGCACAGTGGGATCACGGAGGATCTCGATGCATTCTCTCTATACTTTCCTGTCTACAAATTAATTACAGGATGTGACCAGGTCCATATTCAACGCAGATCGCCGCGTTGCAGAGGTCGATTTCGACCGAGTCAGTGTCGTATGAACGCTGTGAAACAATATTGTCAGTGTACGGAACATAGCGCAAAAGCAAAAGAGGATCGATGAACTAAAAAGGACTTGTAGAAGGATCCATGGGTCCGAGTCCACTGAACAGTCGGGCGTCGGCGTCAGCGTTAAAATATGCTCTTGCGTTGCGATGGCGTGTGGAGAGTCGATGATGCGGATGTTGCGAGTTCGTTGATGTTCGGGGCTACTCGCGCTTGTCAGCGTGTATTGGGAAAGGAAAAGGCAATCACTCACATATTGAATACAGCAGAATCCTCAGAGACTCGTCATCTTCATTCAGGCTCGCCAAAACATCTCGCAGTCTTGCATGCTTTGCAGTGTGGCTTCCAGGGACGTGAAAGAATCCGTTGCCGGCTACGGAGCGGGAGTTTTTTTTTCTGATCTGACACGCGCCGTATGGTTCAAGAACGGATGCAAAGCTACATCCGTGATTCGACCATCGCTCGACGTGGCGGGCATGATATATTCACCGCGCCGGGAGCGAACTCGGATCAACATGTACCCTCGACGAGCTGTGAGCGGGCGAGAGCCACTGCGTTCAGGAATAATGAATACCTTATGTTTGCTATGGTGTGGTCGCAGCTTTGGAGGCAGGATCTTTTTCTCTCTTTCAAACACCCCATCGGTTGATTCGATACTGCCGCGAGTCTGTCAGTCGTACTAGAGAATAGTGCAGGAAAACCACGAGGTAACGGTGGAAGTTAGAAGATGTTCGAGAACGGGGAGAACGGGCGTCATGTGGACAAGACCAAACTGTTCAGCCACTTACCTGCATGACATTTCATGCTCGCGAAAAGGACGGGCTGGTTGACGCTGCTTTGAGGGTAGGGGTGCGAGGTGCAGATGCCACGGACTCATGGCAAGGCTCACCAGAACCGAGTGACGCTAGGCTAAATAATGTTTCAGTCGGCGCCACCACTCGGATTTTGCCTCGTGCGCGGTCTGCCCTCGATGAGCCTGACCATGTCTCGACCTTGCGCACTGTACAACGCCAACTTGACTCTCCAGGATTCGGTCGACAAAAAGGGTGCATTTGACCTTGTACCACTCGATGTGATCGCCGAGGTGAGGGTTCTACACGAACGGTGTGCGTTCTCGCTTATCTCGCGTGCCCCCAGGTCTGCTAGCACTTAGAACCAGCAGACATCCTCCGTCTGGCTCGGACGACGAAGGATCTTCGTGCCTTCCTTCTCGATCGCCATAGATCTCGACATGTGGAAGACAGCGTTTGGTAACGTCACCGGCTTGCCACCGTGTCCTGACCATCTCTCCGAGCCTGCGTACGCTCATCTCGCTTTTTTTCCCGAGTGCCACGTATGTTCCCCGCCCACGTTTTTCGAACGCGAATCAACGATGATGGATAGGGGTGTTTCGAACACTGCGACGCTATATTATGGGAACTCCGGATGCGATGTTGTGAAAATTGCCTATCTAGAATGTATGTGGCCAGTCTTCCAGATGGTTCTCCAGAGCATTGATGCTTAGTCGTAGGACCGTTATTCCTGAACTACCGCCCAACAAAATCACATTTGTTGCCATGAAATGTTTGCCCCACACCACCATTCATTTCAAGTTAAATGAGAAGTTCAATGGGCGTTCCCAGATGTGGGTGGAAACCGTCACGTTGACCCCTTGCTACCTTTCATCGGACTTGGAGGAATTTTTTGCTCGCATGAAGAATGAAATTTCCATGAAAGCCCTTGCGGAGAAGGAACACAAGCTAAAGATGCCGGTGAGGAATCCGAAAACAAGTGTCGGTCTACGATCTGAATCACGGTGTCGCAGCATGTGATTTTGTGCCGCGAATGGGAGAAGAAAAAATTACGCACAGAGGCAGATCGAATCCAGCTTGTACGACAAGAGAGAGTGGACAAGTAGGTTTTGGTCCTCCTTTGGCAGATGTTTTCTTATCTGAATTCAGGATCAGGAAAAACCTCGAGGATTTAGGGTGGATTGACGGCATCTATCACTCAACCTGCCTTTTGGAGCTTCCGGCAGTCAGAAAACCAGTGCCATTGACCTCGGCTGGTAGGTCTCTGCAATCGACCGGTATCGTTGTTTCTCACACTCAGCTAGAATGGTGCACGATATCCAGTCAGATCGTCGCGTCGCTTCCCGAAGTCAGACTTGCGCAGATTGCCGAGAATTATCGTTGTCGCCTCGAGCAATTCGAAGAAATGCTTGACCGTACAATCGGGGACTTCGAAGTATACCCTGGAGCCATCGAGTTTGCCCTGCTATCACCCATTCGCAATGCTCTCGAGAATGACTTCAACCCCAAAATTGACGATTCGACGTTACAGGAGCTCAGGCAAATTTTACCTAAACTAAAGCATCAGTGGAGCTGCGACGTGATAGACAAACTTGCGTCATTTGCTCAGCGACAACTAGGTCCTGATTCTGGCGTGGATCGCTGCAACATTTTGTTTACGTGCACGCAGTGCCAACGCGAGTTCAACCGGTCCCATCCGCATATGGATTTCAATACGGCGCTGTCCCACCATCACCTATGTCCAACTAGTGGCGCGAGAGTCGAGAAAAATGTCGTCGTTCATGCTAACATGTCAAAGTCCGAGATCTACGAAAAAGTTGTCGAGGAATTTGGACCGCGATGGAGCACCGATGTTCTCCAGATCAACAAGGATGTGTCAATGGACATAGACAGGTTGTCCAAGGCGCTCGGGTGTAGGGTATCTATTAGTCCTGCAGTAGAGCTGGAGGACCGTGGTATGTGAAGCATACCTCAGTCGGAGCAAACATAGTAGTGGGGTTAGGGTTAACCCGTTTTTGCACAAACGACTTGTTTGTATTGCTTCAACCTCGACCTTTACAACCAGAAACCAGAATCAGTACGTTGGCGAGTGCAAGTCACAGTGATGCGGCAGCTGATACCTATGCAGCTTTCTACTTGAATCTGGCCAATGGTGAACATGAACAACTGTCATCTGGCTTCATCCATGCCAAAATGCGAACCGACAACCACGGCCATGGCTCACATAGACGAAGAGATTGCCAGACGCAAGCACGAAATGTGCGATCTATATTCCCAAAGGAATTCCCTTACCCCCACTTGTCGTCTTCCAGCCGAGACCCTTGAAGCCATATTCGCCTGTCTAGCTCGTGATTCATATGATCAATCCTGTGGTTCCTATTTGACTGTGCCAGATTGGGTCAACGTGTCGTACGTTTGCCGTCATTGGCGCTCTGTCGCATTAGATTCCTCGACTCCTTGGACCTATCTTTTCAATTTGTCACCATGCTGGACCGAGGAGTTATTAGCAAGATCGAAGCAAGCGTCACTGAATTTGAACATGAATTTATTGAGTGTTAGAAGGTCTCTGCCTCAGGCACGGCGCTTCTTGGAGCAAGTCATGAAGCACGCTGAACGCATTCAAGAGCTCCGCCTTCATTTTTTGGACCCTGGCCATGTTCTCTCGCTTTTGCCATTGCACACTCCTCGTCTAAAAAACCTGTCAATTACGGTGCTACATCCTAATCATCGAGATCTTTCGGGGTCAGAGCAGCTCTCAATACCCTTCAATGGAGACACTCCTGCTCTGCAGATTCTCGCCCTCCAGTGTTGTCCTGTCCCGTTGTATCTGCTCAATGTGACAAGTTTAACAACCTTGCAGCTGTCCGAGGTCCCTCATCAGTTTCAGCAGAAAATGGTTGACTTTCTCGTCACCCTTAGGTCCATGCATTGTCTCACATACCTGGACCTTTACGATGCGCTCTCTAGTGCCACCAACTTTCTCTCTAGCCCTATGTTCGAAACCTTTCAGAAAATTGATTTACCCCATCTCTCTCGCCTTCGGGTCAGCGCTCCAATTTCGGCAGTTATTGCACTATTGCATTGTCTCAATGTCCCGTTGTCGTTTGTTCTCGGATTCGACCACGAACTTGCTAGGATTCGTATAAGCGATCAATCCGCCAGGCCCAAAGCTGACTATAAGCTGGGGATATGACAACAATACCTCTCAGATCAACACAGGAACTAGAATCGGTGGACTAGAAACTGAGTGAGTGGAATAACTTAGTCAAATGGATCCCTGGGTGTTCGGTATTCCTGATGTCAAAGGTTCAAAGGAATTGTTGGTTTACCAAT
>JBBPMC010000302.1:0-20220 GCA_038090115.1 Strobilomyces echinocephalus | reverse complement strand
ACCATCACCATCACCATCATCATTACCATCATCTCCATTGAGTGCTACTCAATCCTCTCTCTCCTCGCCCTATATCTATTACATCTAACCACCTCTATTTATTCATTTGGTGTATCCAGAACTGCTCTGGGTATATTGGGGTAGTGGGACCCACTACCATGGGTGAGGAGCAGTGGACCTATAGGGTCACTGCAGTTCCTTCTAGCTGGAGAGGACTGCAGGATGGTTGGGGGACGCTAACATAGCTGATCGGTTTAGAAGACTCCACTCACATGATTTATAAGGTGGAGTATTGTGTTTTACATTTTCCATATACTCTTTTTCACATATCATGTTTGCTCTCCACAGACTATTACTACAGATAAGCGTCTTTTCCACTATTAACTAGTTCTTATCTACCTATAGCTTTTATCACTTATACATAATTCAACTTATAGCGATTATCTCTCTTATCTTCAGCCAATGGCCATTATATTTTATATTTTTCCTTTCAGAGATTGTTTTATCACTGATACAAACAATCTCTATATATATAGCTTGGTATTCTTTCTAAGAATACAAGCTGCTCTTCCCTTTTCTTCTGATTGTCCTTCACCTGGATATTGAGGACAGCTTCCCAGACAAAGTCATCAATATCACTCCACTTCCATGAATAGTCTCTCTCATAAGCTCTCCCTACCAGGCTATGCCACTGCAACCCATTGGAAAATAGTGCTTCCGATAATTAGGAGACTAAGATCTGTATATCAGATCAATTAAGCTTTTATTCCACGCTACTTCAAAGCTTCATGGTCTTGCAAAATTCTACCTCAGGTGCCTTCCTGGGCTCCCAACCAAACCAAAAGTTGTGTCAGGCTTTTTTATCATGATACTGTGGAATGTGTGGAAACACTCTTGAGTAACCAACCTGCTTCTTTGTGATTCCATCAATTGAGCTTCATACCATGTTTTTACAATTGCACAACGTCTTGTCAGAGTGTATGGGTAAATGGATGTTAGCTGATCATGCATGGGAAATGCAGGTAAGTTCTGGTAATCCATATATTCTATTCATCTTATTGTCACAAGGTGAAACTTCCCAAGGGAGCATGCTTATTGGGGATGATCCTCTCATTGGATAAAACCAACAGAATCAATCAGTCCAGCAGCAAGGTCTCACATCCGTTCAGATGTGTGAAACAAAGCATTATCATACACATTTCTCCCTATTGCATTCCTCCCAGTTTCCAAGTTTATCCATATAAACAAATGAATGGATCTTCTCTCAGATCACTTGTATTGCAAATGCCTCAATATTGTCATAGAACCACTGAAAATGGCTGCTTAAATTGGAATTATGTGATCAGATCCACTTGAGAACAGCCACTATTGCTTCACTCCATTGGTTACTTGTATTGTAGATACTCCCAAAGCCTGTTTGGTGGCTTCTGTTCAAGGAAAAACATTACCAGTCACCTTTGCTAACTATACCCAATTCGGTGATGATTTCTGTTATTCTCTGAACCAAAGTGGCTACTCTTGAATTTATTGTGTCTGTCAATATTGACCCTGACAACTTGGAGGCTTTTTTTGTGGCCTATGAGGAGCACTGTCTCAATGATGTACATCATCCATTTTGATAAAACTAGCCACTTGCCAAGCCATTTAGATTCATCCCACAAGAACTCCTTCACCTTTTTCATTGCTTGTAGTATGATCATGACTGCCATTGGTGCATTAATGCCATTGGTGCCAAAGAGATTGATTTCTAGTTCTCTGTTCTCCAATCTATCACTAGTTTCTAACATTTTAGTACTGGCATAACTATGTTCAAACAAGTCACTGGAAGGACATAGCACAATCTTCAGCAATACATAATTGCTATTATCACTGGGAAAGTGCCTGCAGATATGATCTCCGCTATTTGTGCACTGCTCAAATTCTGCTACCTTGCACAAGCACCTTCTATTAATAATGATGAATGCAACAATATTGCTGCCACTCTCACTGATTTTCATGCACACAAACAAAGCATCATTGATGCCAGAGCTCATTGTGGTGAGAGTGGCACTATTCTGAACCATTGGCAAATATCAAAGCTTGAGATAATGTAGAATGTTGTACCCTCCATCTCCCTTGTCACCCCTCCAACCAACTGGACTGCAAATATGACTGAATGTACACATATTGATGTGGTTATGGTTTCTGCTGTCACCACAAACCACAGTAACTTTGAGACTCAAATTTGTCATTTCCTTGACCACTATGAAAAGTACCATGCATTCTCCCTTGTATTGTCTTTGTGGAAGAATGAATTGTGACATAACGAATCTGAATCCAACTCAGGAGATGAACATGATGCAGCTAGGACATTAGCTGATTCTGAAGTGACTGGCCTTTCTCCTAATCGTCACATGGTGTAAGGACTAAGGGGCTAAAGCCCCATATCGAGCATGACAGCTCGACGAGCGCATGTGATAAGGAAGTAATCACATGCGCTCTAATAATAAATAGTTGGGGATCATCTCAGCAATCCACATCTAATCTTAACTTTATACTCTATGTATCACAGCAAATCCCAATGCGGTTCATCTCACCAGCGTGATCTTGGGTCACAAGTGAAGGTAAACAATTAACACCTTATACTTTTTTGAGATTCGCCAAAAAGATTTGCAATGAGTCGTACGGTTACCCGTAGTGTGGCTAAAGCCACCACAGCAAAGCTGCAAGACGAAGGAAAAAATCCCTCTCCACCTGGTAACGCCGGTGAAGGGTCGAAAGACCCATCGGTCATTACAAGGACCTTTAAAAAGTGTAAAAGGAAGAAGGCACAACCTCCAGACAATGCCGGCAATGCCGGCCAAAGTTCTGGGAACTTCCCAGCATCTATGCCTGGGGAATTCCACACCCTCCCAACAACGAGTGACGCCAATAAGTCGATCACACGATTGACAGCTCCCTCCAGCCCTCTGACTTCGCAGCGTAGCAATGTCGAGTTTTCACAATTCATGGTAGAATCTGAACTGGCTAAGGGAGCAGTGAGCCCCCTCCAGCAGTTGTATACTGAGGGAGTTATACCCTCTTTAAGAGACACAAGTGAGGGAGGAACCCCCATGAACCCTCAGGTTGCCTTAGCAATGGTGAACGACTACCTCAAGGGAGTCCGCAATGCATGGGCAGAATACAGTCAAAGCCCCGGGGGAATGAACCCCAATGGGCCTCGCTTCGGCCATGCAGAGGGACTGCTCCTTGATAGAGCATAAGTCGCCATATCCAGGGAGGCTAATAGAGCCTTGAATGAAGAGGCAGAAGCCCTAGGGATCCCATCATCCCCGACAATAACACCAATTAAGCGTGAAGACGCGGGAGGGTCAATCCCTCGATCGATCCCTCAACAGGCTATAGAGCACTCCGAATGACCCGAACGTTGAGGAGGATTTTGTGTCGATATGCCAAATCGACCGGCATACCTCTCCAGTTGAAACTCAGATATTCTCCGACATCTGTATGGGACGCAAAGGAACCCAGCAGTATTGCATCAGATGGCCCGTGAAAGGGCATTCCTTGAAGACAGCCATCGTCCAGCAGAAATTGAAGTTGAATTAATCGACGATCCCTCAGAGGGAAGCCATAGAGGGAGTGATAGCTCCCATTGACGTCAAAGGGAATACAAACCCCAAAATGATAGGGATAGAGGAGGATGAGAGCCTCCTCAACAGTATCCCCGACGATAGGACGAAGGTCCAGCAGGCGGAGGACTGCCGGGGGGGATGGTCCTCCAAGTGATGACTCTGAGGACCCTGGGGATCCTAGCTCAGATAGTGACGACCCCTGAGAGGGACGTGACCTCAGGAGAGGAGGTCATGGAAGGAATGTCAACCAGCCTCATAGACAACGAAGGGTAGAAAATCAGCCCAGGTAACTTAGGGGGTATACTCCTGGAAATGATTGCTACATGGATCATATGCAAGAGCGTTATGCCCGAGACATCTGGGAATATGTTGGACTACCGACTGGCATTGTGGGGCCTGAGATAAAGGCAATGAACTTGTCAAAGCCCAAAAAATACGATGAAGCAGACGACCTCAATGAATTCGACGAGTGGGTCAGGCAGCTCCTAAGGTATTATCGGGCCTTAAAAATAACGGGCCCAGATTGCGATGCTGATCGCGTGCAATACACCGGACTGTATCTGGAGGGAATTGCCTCCAAATGGTATTATACAGAGATTGATTCTCCCAATTGCCAGCACTGTCACTGGACGTTTGAGTATCTCATCTGCGAGATGTTCAGATGCTTTGTACACGAGGCGTCAGCTCAGAGTGCTGCGGATAAATTTGACCGCACAAGATATGATCACCAGAAAGGATCAATCGCCTTTTATAATGATTTGAAGCGTTGTGCAAAATGAATGGTACATCCCCCGGATGATTATTCGTTTCAGAGGAAGTACCTCTGTGGGTTACCCCACGCGATCGTTAAGGCGATTTACGAATTGCGCAGCATATCCGCTGAGCATTCAACCATCGACAAGATCCTCGAGGAAGTACGGCACATGGAGATGGCCCAAAAGGCCATCAACATGCACATGCGAGTCACTCAATATCATGGAGGTAAAACCCCTCAAACGTCGCAACAGCGACAGAGCTCACGACTGAACAACCAGTCGAATTAAAAAGGTGAAAATACACCTACGAGAAATCATGGGGATAAACCCCGGTTCTTCAAAAGAGGTAACACGATTTACCACAACAGGGCGAACGTGGCGCCAGGCACACTGAGAGGTGAAGCTAAAGACGGTACAGACCATCAACGTCAGCGGGAAGAAACCCGCCCTACTGATGGCAGTAAAAGACCGCTGGGATTCCTCCCAGGAATCACTTGCTTTAACTGCAATAAGGAAGGCCATATGGCCGATAGGTGTACTGAACCCCGGAAGCCTGGTTACAGGCCGGCGAATAGACCTCACCTGTATGTGGCAGATGTGCAAGAAGGGATGGAGATCCCTGAAGAATGTGACATTGCGGGGATTCCCGACGCCGATCCTGATGAAGGGAACGACGGAGAAGCCGAGCCTGACCGCATGGACCCTGGTGGAGAAGATGAGAACCACTCATCAGAGGAAGTCATCGAGGAGCTCGAAGAACGCTTCGACCTCGATGACGAAGACGAACCAGTCGCATATATGGGTGCTATGCACCACAATTGCGAATGCACGGACAAACCGCATGTCATCCGGTGTGCAATGATGCATGGAAGCGAGATGGAGGAAGAGAATCCCCTGAAACTAGAGGACTGGGAATGGTCCTCAGTATACGGTCCCACTCATGCTCTGAAATAGCTGGCGAGCGTGCGCACACCATGCACCAGAGAATGAACTCTCCTGAGACATTCACCGAACAGTTTGAGGCTGCAATTGGAGAGTTGCGCCTAATTGACGCCACGCTCATAAGGGTATACCCTCAGGACATATACATTTATCCAGATGAGGTCTGAGTACGGAGCCCTCATGGTGATGTACTAGTGGAATGTACCACAGTGGCAGAAGCCCTGGTTGTATGCATGGCAGCGTTGGCCACCACCACGGACGATCCGAGGCCATGTACCTATCAGTATGCATTAAAGGTACCTAAGGGAGTCAACCCAGTTGGTGTACGTCCAGCATACATTCCAAGCCTGCGCAGGTGCGCTACAATTGAGGCGAGCATCAATGGATGCAAGGCCTATGTAATGCTAGACACTGGGAGCACCGGCAACTTTGTAAGCCCAGCATTTGCCCATGTCACGCAAATGAGGGTATTCCCTCTGGAACAACAGCTCACACTGCAACTCAGTTGTGTTGGGAGCCGTTCCAAGATTACCCATGGCACCATCTCGGACATCGCCATTGGAGGCTACACCTCCAAAACGTACTTTGATGTCGCTAACATCAATTGATACAATTGTATCCTGGAGATACCTTTCCTGCGCGAGCACAAGGCCCTAGTGGACTTTGCACATGGCCAAGTCACTCTCGGCAACGCTTCGGTCACCTTCCTTGAGGACCAGGAGCAACAAATGCTCCAGGAGCGACCTGGCCCCCAATGACCTGATTGACTTTCACGCTCTGTGAAGTCGACCTGAATTCGTGAGGGCTCGGAGGGGGGAAGGGATACCAGCAATACCAGCAAAAAACATAGTCATAGTAAAATAACTACACCTTTCTTATCGCAGCGTTTCGCTGCTATTAAACCGTTACTAACAAAAGAGGATATCCCTCAACTGCAGAACCAATGGTTCGATAAATATAAACACAGATTAGGGGAAATAATTCCAAAACTTCCCCCATTGCAGGAAGTAAATCATCAAATCCCTCTGATCGAAGAAAACAAGCAGTACATATACCACCTGCCCCGATGTGCTGACACGCTAAAACAACAGCTGTCGGATAAAATCCGACTCTATTCAACTGCGGGATGGTGCGTACTCAAATGTACACCAAGCTGCACCGATGCTATGCATCCCCAAGAAAACTGGGAAATTGTGGACAGTCATTGACTGCCGCAAAAGAAACGACAACACGGTGAAGGATGTCACCCAATTCCTGGATCAGGACCAGATCCGTATGGACATAGTGAGAGCGAAATATCGCTCGAAGATAGACCTATCCAACGCATATGAACAGGTTCACGTTGATCCCAGAGATGTCTGGAAGACCGCCTTCACGACGGTATATGGAACATTTCTCAGTCAGGTCATGCAACAAGGGGATTGCAATACCCCCACGACGTTCCAACATCTAATGACCGTGATCTTTAGGGATCATATAGGATGTTTTGTATATGTCTACTTGGATGATATATTCATCTATAGCGACAGCATGGAGGAGCATGAACGACACCTCCGGATTGTACTCGATCTACTCAAGCAGGCAGACTTCTACCTTGAAAAGGAGAAGTGCGACCTGTATGCCGAGAAACTCAACTGCCTGAGCCATGTGATAGACCAGAAGGGCGTGCACGCCAACAGGGACAAAATGTCCCATATCTGGGACTGGAGAACGCCAAAGTCCCTGAACAAGATCCAACGATTTGTCAGACTCATCGAATATTTGGCACAATTCATGCCAGATTTATTGACGTACACAACTCCCCTTACAGGGATTCAAAGGAACGGACATCCGTTCAGGTGGAGAGAAATCCATGACCAGTGCTTTCAAATGATCAAAGACTTGGCATGCAAGCATCCGATTCTGAAGCTGATTGATCCTAAAAAGGAAGAGCCTATATGGCTCGTTTGCGATGCGTCTCTGTATGGGATCGGCACAGTATATGGGCAAGGACCTGATTGAAAGACCTGCAGACCAGCAGGGTTTATGTCCACAAAGTTGAGTGACGCTCAACAAAATTATAGGACCTTTGAGCGAGAGACACTCACAATAATTGAGGCTCTATTAAAATGGGAGGATAAACTCCTCAGATTCAAGTTCACAATCATAACCAATCATGAGGCATTAGGGTACCTCCAGACACAACGAAAGCTGTTGAGTCGACAAATCCAATGGATCGACTATATGTCACGTTTCGATGCCAGCATAGTTTGTGCCAAGGGATCGGAAAACTGGGTAGCAGACTGCTTATCGCGCTACTACGAAAGAGAAGAGGGTGATTGTACCCCTGAAGAGGAGATCAACTAGGCCAACACCGACATACGGCTGGACCCGGAAGGGGACAACCTTCCCCAAGACAAATGGCTCGAACTAACAGCCATAAGAACAGTAGAGGGAGACACCCCTCGCAAGAGCCAACGATTGGCAGAAAAACAGGAAACTCGTATTGGAGGCCCAAGAAATGGCCTTGTCTACGGACAGGACGAAAGAGGATATGCATCACACCATTGTGGATGAAGACCCAACAGTCCTTGAATCCACAGGGACCACCAAGGTCCCCCCAATCACATATGGGGATGATCACAATTTTCTGAAAATGATCCGCAAAGGGTATCAGGACGAACCGTTGTTCATAAAAATATTGGCCCAGACGAGCCATTTCCCTCAGTTCACAGAGAGGGACGGTCTCCTCTGTACAAGGAATAAGGGAGGCGAGGAAGTCTTCTGTCTCCCTCATGCGAAATATAAGGGCAACAGCGTAGTCACCATGATTGTGGACCAGGTCCACAAGACCCTAGGGCACTTTGGTGCCCAATGAACCACAGATTATATCCACAGATAGTACTGGTGGCTGAGACTAGGCCGAGAGGTGGACAAGTTTGACAGAACTTGTCCAGTTTGCCAGGCCACCAAACGATCAAATAAATTGCCCCAAGGGCTGCTCCACAGTCTCCTGACTCCCAAACAGCCATGGGGGTCGATTGCCATGGATTTTGTAGGACCTTTCCCACTGAGCGAAGGGCACGACTACCTTTGGGTAGTGCTGTGCTGACTAACGTCCTGGTACATCTAGTACCGACATCTGTAACCGCACGGGCATCGGGGCTCGCTAACTTATTCATCAAGGAGGTAGTGTGGTTACACGGGCTTCCAGAAACAATTGTCTCTGACGGAGATTCGAAGTTCACCTTGATCTTTTGGCGCGAACTGCACCGGATGCTTGGAGCAAAGCTCCTAATGTCGACGGCATTCCATCCCCAGACGAATGGCGCCTCAGAACGAGCAATCAGGAATGTGATTCAGATCCTGAGGACAATGGTACAACCAGACCAGAAGGACTGGGTGGCTAAGTTGCCACTAGTTGAATTCGCAATCAACTCCAGTATCAGCGCCTCCACTGGATTTGCGCCCTTTGAACTGAATTACAGATAAATGCCCGTTATGATGCGTCGCATCAACGAGGGGGAACCATCAACAGCCCCGGGTGTCAAGACATTCGTTAACAAAGCCTTGAACAACCTTGGGATGGCCCATGATGCCATCATTGAGAGTCGGGTACTACAAACCTATCATGCAAATCGCAAACGAGGAGAGGGAAAAACCCTCCAGGAAGGAGAGCTAGTCTACCTCTCCACTGAAAACCTGACGATGCCAAAAGGACGAGCACGGAGGCTGACTCCTAGGTATATCAGACCTATGAAGGTGCCAAGAAAGCAAGGTGCCAGTGACAACTATGTCCTGGATCTACTGGACGAGCTCAAGAAAAGGTGAATCCACCCAACATTTCACATCGGGCTTCTATGCAAATATGAGGAAAACGACGATGCGTTGTTTCCCCAACACGACGCACGAGCGTTCTATGATGTCAGTGATACCGACGACGATGAATGGCTCATCAACGAGATCATCGCCCATCAATGGACAGGAAACAAGGTCAAGTTCCTTGTATACTGGAACCTTGGAGATTTCACATGGGAGCCCAGCTCCAATTGTGACATGCTCGAGGCCCTGGATAGGTACCTCGAGCTGCAAGGGGCACAGGATATATGCCAATTGCCCCGTAGGACTGAGCATGTGCGACAGCGTGCTAAGCCCTCCGTAACATGGAGAACTTAGTTACACACAATTCCATCAAACATAATAAATACAAATACAGAACAATAAAAAAAAATAACGCCTATAAAGAAAGCAATACTTATATATTCTCACTTAGTAGCCGTTTCACCGATCAATTTCCTTTTTTAGTTCCACTTCTCACATTTTGAAATTTCCACTTTTCCTTAATTACACATGGGCTACCGTTCCACTCTCTCTCACCACCCTGTTGCTCTACTGCAACCATGACTGGATGAAAACGTCAGCGCTCGCGCTTGTCACCGATTTTGATCGCCTCCTCCCGTTCTCCCTCCCCATCGTGTGGCAGATCACTGTCACGCAACCCTTCTTGCACTCACAACGCATCTGCGTCGGTGTATAGTCGCCATCATTCACGGTCTCATGACCGCAGACGTCGTTGCGGTCGATCTCACTCTCACCGTCACCATAAACGACGACATGGCACGTCCACCTCCCTGTCTCCCCTGGATGGCTGGGTCTGTGCCACCCCAACCTTCCTCTCCTTCAGCACCAACATTCATGCACCAAGTGCAACAAATTCGCCGTCCACGTGGGCATCGCCTTGGCGACCTGCCCTCCTGGGTATAACGATGCTGTCGTTGCACTCACGGACCATACCGCGCTGCTCAGCGCACGACCGCCCTACACTGACCTTGGGCGACATGTCGCTGCCCTCACTCAAGATCTCGCCGACATGTGCACCGAGGTCTCACGTCTCCACAGGGGACTTGTCCCCCTTCCTACATCTACCTGCGATGAGGTCCACCAATTCGAGCAGGCCCATCTCGTGTCTCTGGGTTACCCCATGGATGTCGACCAGCCATTGGCTGGCTCGTCTCGACAACCTGCCGCCACCTCTTCTCTTCTCAGGGGGAGGGTTGGGCCCGTCGCGCTTTCTTCCACACTTTCTTCTTCACAGGCAAGGCCTGCTTCCTTCCCCTCACAGGCAATGCCTGCTAAAACTTTATTATTGCTGCCACCTCTTCTCTTCTCGGGGCGAGGGTTGGGCCCGCCGCGCTTTCTTCCGCACTTCCTTCTTCGCAGGCAAGGCCTGCTTCCTTCCCCGCGCAGGCAATGCCTGCTAAAACTTCATCATCCCAAAAGGGCAAGGAAAGGGCTTGCCAAGAGCAAGGGGAGAATGACTCCCCAATTCTCGAAGTACCCCCTTCGACCTCTCTTCAATCCATCCTCCCATACGAAGATGCAGATATCTCAACGGGTGGACCCCCAGCAGAGTCTCTGCTCACAGTTCAGGGAACCCTCTTCCCTAAACTTACTGGCCGAGAAAGGCCGCGAAACACGCTCATGCTTGGCAACGGCACTGACTCTACTGGAGGACGAATCCTCTTTGTGCGAGTAGGACGATATGCCTACGCATACCAAGGAGAGTCCCACAATCTGGCTCTCAGCAATATCCACTCGGGACGTCCACCTCCAACTTTCACACGGCGGTTCCCTAATGCCACCATCAACTTCTACCAGGGTATAATGGGGCCCCTTCTACTGCTGAACTCGGCGGGGGAAATCCGCGCGACGATCACCGCTGCGCATCAAGAGGAAGAAGGGAACGTCCCTTCATATCGTCAGGCTTCTGACCTGGTCACTTTCCTCCACAATTGGAGGAGGTGCAAGGACCTCCCCATCAGCGAACGTATGCGGATCCTGATGAGGGAATTGAGGCCACCCGCGTGGGCCTCTGTGAAACAGAAGCAGAAGAAGGATGAGAAGCGTGACGAGGTGACTCGTTGAAAGCTTGAAGAAGAAAACAAGCACCCTCCTCCTCCACTTGTCGCCACCGTCGCGCTCCAACAGCGCATCACATCCGAGCAGGGCTCGTCGAATTCCCAGGGTACACCCCCCCTCCTGATATCACTCCTGTGTCCCCTGGGCACAACGACGACACCATGTCCCCACTGCTTGAGTGAATCACCGAGCAGCCTGTTGGTCTCGCAGCACCTGTGCCTGCCACCATACAGAGGGCCATCATCCTCCCTACAGGTAAATGACCTGAGCTTCCTCAAGGAGCACCCTCACTCGACGCATCGGTCGACGTTTGGGTGAACTTCATTGAACATTGCCAACTGGCTTGCTCGAGTGCAGGACAACGCCAGACAGTTTGAAGGGTCTTCCCTGGAGCCGTAGGCCTCCTCACCCAGCCTGATGATGAGGACTTGCCCCTCAACACCCCATTCCGCTGTTAGGTATGGGGTTTCCTGATCATGGAGCGCCTGGCTCCCATCTCGCGGCGAAGTTTCGACCACATGGTGTGGCAGCATGAACTTGTTCGCCTGTTGCTCGTGCCGGGCCACTACAGAGCCCTTCTAGAGGATGCGGAGGTCTCGCCCGCAGTTAACAGACGCTCGCCCTAGAACAGCGAATTCACCAACAAGGCCACCATGGCCGACGTCACAGCTTATCTCGCCGCCAATGGCATCTCTTACCACGATGCCGATGACACTGTCCTATGGGCCAGAAACGTGGCACACGAGATGGTCGTCCGAACAGAGGAAGGTGGGGGGTTCGATAACCCTACGATGATGGCCATCTATGGTTCTTTGAGGGAGGACCTCTTATTCCGAAACCCGGACGAATCGATTAACTATATGCTGGAAACGTACGAATGGCAGGCACGCGCTCAAGGTGTCCACATGGAGGAAGTTCCTCCTGTTCAACTCACACCGGGGTTCCAAAATGACCCCACGCTACTCACCAGGTTCTGCGAAGCCATGATGGCTTACGAAGTGCTGTGCGCTGAGGGGCGCCTTGGTACCGGTGGTATCGACGCCCATATGAGCCAGGGAGAGGAAGGTGAACTTCCGAATGAACCCGCACAGATGTAAACGCATTTAACTTGTAGGTATAACCCTGCTACCTTTTATTCCTTCGTGGATGAGGTGTAACCCTTGTCTACTATGTTCATTTTCACTCTGGAATGAATTACATTCCATTTACTGTACATTTACTCGTAAAAAAGATTGTCCTTTTATATACAATTTCTATATAATTCTCATATTACTGTAGCTAACTCTATTTTCAAGTCGTTGCCTCCTCTACAAGGGGTGGGTGTAAGGACTAAGGGGCTAAAGCCCCATATCGAGCATGACAGCTCGACGAGCACATGTGATAAAGGAGTAATCACATGCGCTCTAATAATAAATAGTTGGGGATCGTCTCAGCAATCCCCATCTAATCTTAACTCTGTACTTTACGTATCACGGTGAATCCCATTGCGGTTCATTTCACCAGCATGATCTTGAGTCACGAGTGAAGGTAAACAATTAACACCTTATAAGATGGTAGGAAATGTACTTGGAAAAAGGCATGAGAGGACCTAAATGATAGACTTGTAAAGGGTACAGTGAAGTTTTAAAGGGGATCAGTGATGCTATGTGGTTGTATAACCTGGGAAGGGGTTGGAATGGCTTGCAGGATTGATGGTAAGATGCATGCTAATCTCTATATACAGATTTTGGAGGATGAACTTCAGCAAACTCTGGTTGACTATGGATATTCCCATGAGAACATTATCAAATGCTCTGCTCAGCTTCTCTGAGATTTAGCACATGTAGTTGAAAGGTAGCTTTACTGTCCTTCTCCATGGCTTACTGTATCCACCTACTATTTTTTTCAACCATCACCACTTGTACCACATGATGTCTACATGAGCTAGAACTTTATTTGTCAATGTATAGTCCTCACCATGTTTTCTTTGGCACCATTCACTTATATATTCATTGCATCCTTGTGAGTATAATCACTTGCTGTTGTACCCACTATGTTTTCACAAATAAAATACCTCATCGCATGCTCTTCTATGCCCTCAACACCCTTTAATTTTCCATCACTCAAGAAGTTACTCAAACAAAAACCAAAGTTCAAACAAAACTATTCAGATTTAAGCAAACTGTGCCTTGAAAAGTTCTCCTTTACTATACCATTAATGCCTGCTTGCTTGACTATGACACTCTAAAGAACAACCAGGTCTGATCTCAAGATCTCTTGAAATAGTTTGCCATATCTCATACCTATTTCACCATAGCTTCACTTGCTCATATGCAGAAACAAATTTCAAAGGAAACACCTTAATTAAAAGCTCCCTCATCCCTCTCTTGATCTCATTATGGTGCACAGCTTATGTTAGCCTTCATGCACAAGACCATTGCTTATGACATCTGGTCAGTCTAACAATGCCCAGCCAAATAGCTTTGAAATCTCATGTATCTTGATACATCAAAACATATTCATCAAAGCCTATTCAATGCAAACTCGCATTTACCCCCTCCATTCTACCTGCATTGTCTACAACAATGTCAATGAACTTGTACATGACTTGTGCTTGCCCCACAGTATGTTTCTGGCTCAGACAGGTGCTACTCAAGGATATTAGGACTTCATGGTGACATGTATGGCTCAATTCTGTGTAAAAGTACAAGTTGATGTTGGTGAATGAATACAAGGATATCAGGTAGGCTGTGGTCAGCATCCTAATTTCTTTGTACCTACTGTGCATGCAGCAGGTAGATCTTTTACTATGATGTTCAAGTAAGCATTCATTTGGGTAGGACATGGATTTATCACAAAGGTTTACTAAGATGCTATTGGAGACTTTGTGAGATGGTGTATATAGGAGCTCATATTGAGGTGGAATCTGTGTTTATAGTTTCTAGCCTGTTTGGATACAACTATGATTAGATATGTATATTTTTTTCTTATAGCTCTGCTTTCAACTAACACCATGCCTCCCAGAGGACTCAATCTGAGGTTTTCAAGACAACTTAAAAGAGTAGAGCTTTGTTTACATGTTATGTCAGCCTTGAGGACAGTTGGTGACCAATGCTGCAGTTTTGCTAGTGGAAAGGCCTATGTCAAGGATGTTATTGTATATCAAAAAGCCTATTTCTGTTCTTGAAGCCTACTAGCATACACACAAACAAAAGTCTTTCTCTAAGTGGCTCAATAACAGATGGTGATTTTGCTTGCAACTCTCATTAATTTTCACAATGTATAGATACTTGATCATCACTTATCCACAAAAAAGAAAACTGACCACCCAAGATGCTACATAGTATACAAATGAAAGGAATCTTTAAAACCACGTTGGGCTAGTTCCACTCTTTGTTCTCAACCCCAAGCCTTCATTGTAGCCCTAGTCTTCAAGGGAAATGCTAGTCACAATCAGCAATCTACACTAACCATATTGATCACAGATCTAGAGATGATCTATTTGAACAAAAGTCATCTAGGCTCAAACTCTTGTTTTGCATAATTGGTGGACTTCCCATATAGCTGCTGATATTGTTCAGCATCATTCATGCACTTACTCTGTTGAGCAAGTGTACTGGCAACTCAAAGACCTTGTGAAAAGAAGCTTGTATGAAATCATGTGGATGTCAATGTAGTTGAGTGAGTAAAGGTTAGAAAAAAACGGCATCATTAGGGATTTCATGAGGACTTTGAAAGATTTCTTGTCAAATCTAATCATATGTGAGTGTATATGGATGGTTCTAATGCAGTGGGTATAAGTTTGAAGAGTGTTCCACTTATCTTGGTTAAATGGTCTACAAAATAAACAACACTTCATAAATATGTCAATCTGAGAATAAAAAACAATGAAACAAATTTTACACCACCATTATATTCTGAAAGAGCTTCTGGTAGACATTATATCAGGGTTGAAAAACAATTCAGCTCTTTGAATGCATGGTATATTCTGGTGAGCAATATGAAATTGCATTCACAAAGATGAGACACATAGTCAAAGTACCAGCTATTAGTAGATGATGTATGGATACTAAAGATGCTCAAGAGAATCTCTGGTATTCTTAGAGTGTGATGTATAGATGGCTGATTGGCTGCAGAAAAATCTAGACATCTACCCTAGTACTAAAGAAGGATTTAGGCATTCATGAGTTGTTTGTATGCAAAGCCAATGTCCTAGAGCCCACCAGAACAGGCATACTTACAAGGTACATCATAGATATCATAATGCCTACATTAGCTAACTAAACATGCTCAGATGTAGCATGAACAGTCATTTAAGTAAATGTGGGATAGGGCATTCATGGAGATATTCTTGATACCTGACATACATACATATATTCAATGTCAAATTCAAACTTACTAATCATTTTCAACTAGCATGGCCTGTTACTCAAACATGTTCTTCTGGTCTCTTATGGTTGGTAAGCCATGTGAACTTAGTGCCTTGTAGAATATCCTTGTAGCACAACAATTTCTCAATATCTGCTAACATTTTCTATTCATGGACAGGGTAATTTTACTATATAGGGTGCCATTTGCATATAGATCTGTTAGGTATCAAATAGGCCTGGCATTAATGCTATACTGAGGTGTTTAACATTACCTCTGCTTTGATAGTATTATAAGTACTGCCAAAATGGAGTTCTCTATATAATACAGTGTTGGACATTCATTCCTTTTGTATTACCCAATGCATTCATATCCACTGTACTACCACATCATATTGTCATGTCCTACATGCTAATTTGGCATCAAATATTTGAGTGTTGCTATTCATGATCTACTGTAAACAGAATATTCTTGCCTCCTACCCATGGTGTACCACAGGCAATAGCTTACTCATCACAAAGACCATCAATATCTTCTCACTAGGTGTCTGACATCAGGAGCTATCCCCTTCTTTGGTGGTCCACATTATTGCTCCACAACCACATTAACCCCTGATTTAGCGCAAGTAAGGCTATCTAGTCTTGTCTGACATTTAAGAACATCTGCCTTCACATCTTCTCCACTATGCAACTCCTGTCACCTCCAAAGCTCCTTAGTAGCAAGTCTTGCTATTCATCAACACTTCATCCTCTCATAATCCCCTGCTAAACTTCTGCCACTACCAAAGCTCCCCAAAGTTTATATTAATGAGTCTTGCTGTTCATCAACATTCTGTCTACTCACAATCCCCCTTTCTTTCTTCCCTCCCAGATAGATAGCAGCCACTTGGTTGCACATATGTCTACTATGTGTATTAACCCACAGACTAAGTCATCAGTTGACTTTGCAAAGTGGATGTGCAGTAAAGTTGCTGATGTGGTTTCAATGATTTAGAAGGAGAGATAGTGATACAGTTGCTAAAACAGGCAATCACTCACTATACATGATAAAGATGAAATGCACCCTCTCATATACCTCAACAACAATAATAACTTTATTGGAAAAATAAAGGATTATCATCACAAGGATTTTCAAGTTTATCCTATAAGATTCTGATTACTATTATAATTTTGGAGTAAATAATGGTAATGTACAGTTCAACACTGTCTGCTCTATGCATTCCTAATCTCAAAATAGATTTTTGCTGAGGTCTAGCTATCACCAGATGTCGTAATTCTATACCTTAGTCAATTTAACATAGTCACACAAAATACATTTGTTTCCTGCGATTTGGCTGCCATCAACACCCCTGAGTAAAGCCATGGGTTATCAAATTCAGTTGGCTAAAAAAGCAGCATCGACTTCTTCATCGAGTAATAGGATATATCCCACTTCATGTACTTATATATCTCTCTCCATTTGACCAATCTCTTGCAGCTAGAGCATACCTTCAAATGGGGCTGAGCCATATGTTTGGTCATTGTTACGTTTTATTCTCTTTCGAACGCCACTCGGCACATTACTTAATTCCTCTGACACTTATCTCTCGCTTCGCCTCGGTGGCATTCACTGAAACTCGTAGAACGTTCTACAAGTTCCCATGGACACTGATGTGTCCCTTTCTTATCTCTTATTCCTGACTTGCCCTAAAGACCTCTGGTCTATATAAACCCATGTACTTGCTTATGTATTTCCCAAGCTAGTTCTCCTCGAGTGTACTTCTAGTTCCTTGAATATACCTGCTAGCCTCATCCTTTGACCCTCCAATTGAGTCCTTGCCCTACTCCTGAGTGGGCACTCTCTCTGTCTTCGCCTTGCTGAGTATCTCTTGGGAAGTCTCCACAGAACATCCCTCTGTTGAACCTTTGACCCTATGTCGCTATAATCAAAGTGACTGCATCTTGACACCTTGTTCACTATAGTCAGAGCGACTTGGAATCCTTGTCCCTCATATTCAGTCTGCTAGGACTATTGAGGCTACGCTCGACCTTACCCAAGGCCAAGCATAACAGTCATGCTTGACCTGGCGCGCAAGAGGCATGAGTGGACGTGTCCACTAAATCGCATCTTGGGCATTTGTATATGACCATAGACTTGAGATAGGGATCTTAGGGAAGCACAGGCAGTTTTGCTACTGGCAGGAAGTAGATCAGCCTCCGAGGCAAGTAGGTCAGGGGACCGCTCTGTGACATGGATCAACAATCCTAGGTATGTCTAGCAAGTGAACTAGGAAACGTGTCAAGCAAAGAGATCGGTCGCCGACTACAGAGCAGAGGATCAGTCCACTAGGTAGACCGGGTCAGGAAACCATTCATTGGTTGTATTCCATAGTCATGAAGCTAGTTAGATTGAGGGGAATATTTTATATCTGCACCCCACTGCAGATCGACAACCATAGGCCTAGGATTGATTTTCCATAGGAGCATGGACAGTCTTGCTACACACAAGGAGCAGATCAAGCTCCAGGTCATGTAGGTCAGGGGACCACTCCATGGTACTATGGAACAAGCATCCAAAGGCCTTTCTAGCATGTGAACTAGAGAACCAGGCAAGCAAAGCAGTCGGTCACCAACTAGAGAGTGGATGATCAATCCATTCAGTAGGTTGGGTCAGGAAACTGTTCATTGCTTGTGTTCCCCTAGTGCCATATGCTAGTATGGTTGATGGGAGGTCCAAGACTACCAAGCGTTTGTAGTCCCGTCAACTCCTATGTATGGGGCTGAGCTCCATGTTTGGTCATGCTTGACCTGGTGTGCAAGAGGCGTGAGTGGACATGTCCACTAAATCGCGTTTGGGCCATTTCATGTTCCACACAAGTTGTAGTGTTCTCGAGCACTTGGCTACGTGGTCTAGCAACACCCACGGCATTGGCTTGCATTAGTAACCATTCATTGACTGTGCTGAAAGCATTAGACAAAGTGGTCTAGCAAGCAAATGGTACTAGTGTCACTTCCTAGGAGTATTCCTACACTTTTACTATGCTTTTTTGGCATACTTTGGTAGTCATTTTGGTACACTTTGGTATGCTTTTGGTAGTGTTTGGTACAACACCCCAAGGATGTTCCTAGACATCAACTACACTTTTTTGGCACACTTTAGTATATTTATTGGTGGTGTTTGGTAGTCTCTTTGGGAATGTTCCCAGAGTCTTACTATGCTTTTTTGGTACACTTTCCTACACTTCCTAGAATCATTCCTAGCTAGACTTCATGGTGTGAACACTGATATGTAGTCTGTCGATGGAGCATGTCAAGCAAGTAGCCATGGTCTGATGGTCTCGAACACCATCGGCTGACTGGAAATCAGAAGTAGAGTGCTGACTACAAATCAGACTAGAAATCTGATATTTTTCATGAGTGTTTCTGAACACTGATACATATAAGCTGTCAATAGAGCGTGTCAAGCAAGCAGACATGGTCTGATGGTCTTGAACACCATCCACTGACTGGAAATCAAAAATGAAGTGCTGACTACAAATCAGACTTGAAATCTGATATTTTTTTTTCTAATGGCATTGTCAGATGATGTTGCTGTACACCAAGGACACAGAGCATGGGCAAGTCAGCATGGTCTAATGGTCTCGAACACCTTTGACAGACTCTGACTCGAGACTGGACATCATTTTTGGAAAAAAACCACAGCACCTAGGATTCCCATGTGGTCCCCCACCATGGTACTAACTAGGCGGCACTTTGCTTAACTGCACAGATCAGACAGGATGCAGTGCTTTCAAAGTCCTATGGCCGTGGATATACCAAGAGAATTGATTTCCGTGACTAGCATTTCCTAGCTACTTGCTGACTTGGTGTCTACTCACTTGCTGTCTAGCTACCTCTACTCTAGTTTATCCACCTCATACTTACCATCTATCTACTCTACTTAAGATCAGATCTACCTAGACTCTACTTTGCTCGACATGATGACCACAAAGCCTTGGTTCGAGTGAACCGGCCCTAACGTGGTTGCCATGACTTGGAAAGAAGAGTCTGGTGTGGAACCGAACACGAATCTATAGAACAAAGGCTTAACCTCAGCAGATCGTGGCGACAAGGCTACTCTACCACTTACAGTACCCCGTTCCCATTCAAGTCGTCTGCAAAGGATTCCCCCCCACACATATCATGGTTTACAATGCATGGATGAGCTCCCCTCACATTTCTGCGGGGAAAGCCTAGCCCACCTGATTTGATTCTCAAGCAGCGCTCTATCTCAACTCCGTTTACATGTGCGGGACCCGTCGTTGTCACTTTCAGCACAGATTCTGGATTAGAGGTGTTCAGCCATAATCCAGCAGATGAGAGCTTCGTGCCATTGCCTGATCGGACAGGCGCAAAGACCAAATATCTGAATGGACAGTTCCTCTCATACTATACCCAATTACTGTCGCGATGACCATGCCATCAGTAGGGTAAAACTAACCTGTCTCACGATGGTCTAAACCCAGCTCACGTTCCCTATTAGTGGGTGAACAATCCAATGCTCACCGAATTCTGCTTCAATATGATAGAAAGAGCCGACATCGAAGGATCAAAAAGCAACGTCGCTATGAACGCTTGGCTGCCACAAGCCAGTTATCCCTCTGGTAACTTTTCTGGCACCTCTCACCTCAAGCTTGGAGGGACGAAAGG
>JBBPMC010000301.1:14527-26959 GCA_038090115.1 Strobilomyces echinocephalus | reverse complement strand
ATTCCATCCACCGATCTCGCCCCCGGATCCATCCTCCATTCTGGAAATCTTGTCGTTCTTTTTCTCTCTTCGACCAGGTTATCAAAGAGGCAAGAAACCTCCTGAAAGACGCAAAAGTGGATCATTTGATGCCAGAACTCATTGCGAAGGCCCTCAATTTGGCGAAGGTGTGCAACGTTCCATGGAGCCCAGATCCAACAGGACTTGCAGGACGTCCTGTTACAACCGTTGTTCATTCAAATTGGATCAATCTTGGTCTGGCTGAGTCCTCCGGCAGATTGCTCCATCAGAATGAAGAGGCTGACTGTCTTCGGATCGCTACTCAACAGGCAATGCTACTTGACACACGGGCCGATTGGTCTTCTGTAGCCTTACCACTGAAGGAAATTGGCACTATAGTTCCAAAACAAACGCTTCCAACAGAATGGAGCCTTGTTCAATCCATGAAATGGCCAAATTCACCATACGTGCGAGATACTTACACATGGGTGAAAGATAACTATGACGGTGCTAAACCACTCCACAAGATGGCATTATTGCACGCATTCCTCATCTGCAAAATGCTACCCAACATTTGCCACCAGGGTAGTATGCCTTCTGGCATCCCATCTACGCAAGATACCACCGATATTGCACGCGACATTCCCTGGGGCCCCCCAAATCCACCAGATCACAAAGGATTCAAGGACCCTATACCTTTTGTCGTCATGATGACAACATTTATCATCGCACTCTACGAAAGTGACTCGCCGCTCAGACAATACATGAAGGATAACAATAACGCTCTTGGTGATCCCTGGACAAAGAAACACAGTGTGTGGATTGTACACGATGAGATTTCACCTGACAATTTTGCAGATGTCAAGGCCATCACTCCCTTTAATCTTGTGCGTCTTGGCCTTGCCACTGCCAACGGGGTGGCTATTTTGAAATCCCCTAAATACGGCAGCTCTTGGTCCCTTCTATCGCCTGAGAACATAACCATGAAGTACCAACACATCGTTGAACTCCTCCAGGATTCACTTTACGGACCATTTATGTTCGTCTGTGAATGCACTTCATTGGACGTGGCCCAGAGACTGGCACGTCGAGGATATGTAATTGAGCGAGTATTGACAAAGAGAACAAGGGACGACAAAGGGGAAGGGTCTCTGTCTAAGCGCCCTCGTGTCTAGGTAGACTGCTCATTTCAGTCGGCCAACGCAGACTTGTACTCGTTTTTTCCTACTAGAGTGTTTCAACTACATCGCTATCGCTGTGTAATAGTACTTTTGCCTACTAGTAACGTTCTATTGCTTGTGTCACTCGTTGAACATCCAAGCTGTCCACCACACTTAATGGGGTTAGCGTCCCAGCACTCTTGTAGACACATACATTCACAAGTCCAAGAGTATACTTCAGATACCAGGGATAGTCAATAACATTTCTGATTACTGTATTGCTGGTCTCCCATCAGCTAGTCGCGATACCCCTACCGCTGGCGTCACGTCAATTCCAAAACATCCCCCCTAGTAAACCACGCACCCTATCTTCGCAGGTCGTGGGCAGACAGAGAACACCGTGGATCTCGAGCAGTGTAGGGCAGATCCACCAGTCGAAACGCCTCCAGACAGTTGCGCTCCGCTAGCTCTCGCCACCACCACACCCACTCGAGCGTCTCCACGACCTTGCATATGTGGCGCCCCTCCTCACGGACCCACCCCCGTCTTCTCCACTCCGAGCGCGCGGTATTCCATCCTGAGGACCCAGACCCGTCTCATGGCATCTTGGCATTCGCATTCTCCGTGCTCGCGCTTCTCCACCTCGAGCGTGTGCTGCTCCGCCCCATTGACCCACTCCTGTTTCACGGCAGCCTGACGCCTGCGTGCATCGTTCTGAAGCAAACACCGTCGACTGCGCCACGTCCGTGCTGAAGAACCAGCAGTCTAGGTCTGCATACAACACCGAACGCACTCACTTGGCAGCCATTGCCGACGTGTCTCCTGCACGTTCTCCTGCACTTGAGGGGCTACCACGACAGCCGTACTCTCTTGCGACAACATGAGATGCTGCGCCCAAGGCAGTTCGGCCTCGCATTTCGACGATTCCTCAGCGACCTGTTCTTCGTGACCGTAGCGCGTCGACGCATCGCTCATCTGTCCGACGACGACCTCGACGTTCAAGGACACTGGCTCGAATCGTCTGCCACAGACACGTCCGTCTTGCGCTCGTCCGACGCGGTCCTGTGATAATTCAGTTCCAAAACGATCCTACGCCACAACGAACGTGGGGACTCAGGAATGCGTAGCACGCGTCTCCCGTTCATGCACGTCGTTTTCCCAACCCTCACTGGCCTGCACATGCCCTCCGACACCGCTCGTGTCAGACTCAAAGGCACAGTGCGTTCTTCAGTCGACGATTCCTTTCATGCGGAGACCACGCCCTCGGAGGCAACAGCAACCTTTGTCGACTCGGTCGTTCGAGCGTCCAAGCCAGAGGCGTCTGGCCAACGTTCGTGAGTACCAATGAAACGACGATCCGACGTCAGGTTTACCTGGACGGCTATCCACGTGGTCGGTCGCGTTTCCTCATTTTGAGCACGGACCTCTCTTCAGAACTTTTTGGAAGTGTCGCCATTCACGGTACACGAACGAGTCCCTGATGTACGTACCTGCGACGAGGGATCCCGATTTCCCTGTGGATGGCCACAACAGGCGCCGGGGTCGTACCCTTCGACGATGGTAGCGATGACGCTCTGCTGTGTTACGTGCGTTACGGAAACATCTTTAAGCACTTTGTTGCCCTTGGCGATCCCAACACACGTCACCGCGACCGAGGAATCAAGACCACGAGAGACCTCGTCGCAAGCCTCCACTTTGGTCACAGTACGCTCCTTGTGCTCCTGTTGTTTGCGACAGCCTTGTATGCGACGGCGGCAACTGCTGCCATTGCGAGTAGCGCGGACACTGCAGGATCTCCTCGCCGAGAAGAAGTCGCCTTGGCGCTGTCGTGGTCAGTCGCAGTCTCGGTGACCTTTGCCCAGCCTTGCGAATCGTGCACGACACTAGCGTGCTTTTGGTCTTCGATTGTATCGCGGCGAGGTCTAGATACATTCGTTACCACAAAAACATGCAAACGACGCGATGGTTATGTACCTGATCTCAGCGCTGCTTTGCCGGAAATTATCTCTGGATTCCCTCGTTTCAACCAAAGGTGCATTGGTGTCGCGCTCAGATTCGAAATGTCGGCTAAGAGGTACTTGATGATTTATCCCAGCCTGGATTGGCACCCTGCGGTCGGAGGAGCTGAGGCTCGGGTTTGCAGAGACGACTACCCGCGTCATAAGGCGGACTAGGAAGAGATCAGATAAGGACGAGTACGACCAATAAGAACACTTGCGGATGTTCCGAGGGGGCCACGTAAACCGAGTTAGCCATTGTCATCTCGCTGGGATCCAGAAGAGCGACCCCATTCTGAACTGTCGCATCTTGGACAAGAACGTCTCTGAGTACCAGTCCGAGTTGTGCAGCACCGTGGTCGGTGTCGCCTGGTTCGCCCCCAACTTGTGCACTGCGTTCGGCACGGCCGCCATGAAGTTCTTCGAGGTCAGCGACACCATGTTCGAGACCAAGCCTTGACAGGCGAGCGTGACGGGCGGTGGAAAGTATCCTGTCAGGTCCTGTCTTACGAGGACATCCAAGTCCGCAGCAGAGATGCTGACGAGATCGCTGTGGTCACCGTGGATGAAGTTGGACAGATTGTAGACATAACCCAGACTCACCAATCCGTGTTGTCCGTGCATTGCGATACCTCATTCGACGCCCAGACCTTGTCAAAGTTATGACAGAGCAGCTGGCCAAACTCCAAGACGTAAAAGATAACGACGGCGTTCATGAGGAATATCAAGAAGATCGCGACCTTCTCTCACCAGGCGAGACTTGGACGTCAGGGCATTTCATCCATCCGATGTAGCGTAGTACAAACGACAGGATTTAACCAGTCAGCATCCAGATGAAAAAGGGCCACCACTGTTGCGTAGTACTCGTGGGTATTCTCTCGACAGCAGCGGGTGCAGACGCTCATAGCACCTTCCTTGGGCTGGTATGGCGATGAGCCACCACCCCATGGACAGTTTTTCCCACGCCCAACTCCGAGGACCAATGCAGCGAGGGCAACCCCCTGATGACATAAGCAGTCACTCGAGCCGCGAGTGCCCAGGCGCGCGATGAGCAAATTGTCGCGACTCTTGTTGTCTAGAACCTCTTGTCCATGAGCGTCCGTATGGGTATACTTGGTGGTATCATCTCCAATCACGTTCTTGTCGTCATCTAAGGCCTCAGGCGCCAACCGCCTCTGCTCCCTCTCCGCAGCACGCAAGGGATCCTCGACCGTCTTCCACGTGTTATACGATAACCAGATGGAACGGTGACCCGCGGCGTAATCCGTCCCTTCCCTCCATCCGTTCGACGCCACGCACTGCAAGATACGTTCCTCGTCCGAACCCCGCACCGTCGGAATGTACCGTTCACGGAATGCGCTCTGCTCAAAGTCGGCGATGAATTCCACGCTTCGACATGCGACGAGGTCAGGAACGAGAAGCAACTTCATCTGCATCTTGATGCGGTGCTTGTCGAATGAGTTGGGCGAATTGGAGTTGTTAGGTCAGATGCAGAAAATAGTCCACAAATGTGTCCTGTCAAAGGAGGCGAAGATCTCCGAAAGAGTGTAGTTGACTTGGGGCTACACGGTGTGTCTGGAAGAGTTCAGAGCCGAGTGCTTCTCGACAGCGAGACAAGGACCCGAGACGAGCTTGACCACGAAAGGATCCGAATTGCGGAGCAACGAACGAACGCCAAGTCGAGCATGTCACAGTCTTTTTCAATAAACGAGACGTCGTACGAACAACGGCCCGCACAGTGGCGGATCCTGAATAGGCACCTGTCGTTCTCGCCTCCCTGACTGTAGCTCGCCACAACAGACGTATGAAGACCATATTTGGACACGAGGCCCTGGTGGAGCTCGCTCGCCTTCCTGTCTCCAGATTTGTAAGACGAGCACGCCTTGTTAGAACGCCAAGCAAACCGCTGGATCCACGGCGAAAGTCACTGGCAAGGAGATCCTATCACCGACCATGTGACTGCTATAACCGACACCGTCCTCGAAGGTGTTGCGTAAGACGTAGGGCTGGAGAAGCTCATCCGCAAAGTTGATGCAAAATATGTCGAATCCATTTTAGCCAAAGGCGGAAATGAGAGGCGCTGTTTCCGTAAACACCATTAAGCCGGTTCTTGTGGGGCCACAGGTCTGGAAGCCCAGCTCGTCGAAGAGGATCAACTGGGTAGTTGGAAGAAGGTCCCGGTTCTCAGGGGCAATCTTATGATTCGCCGTCTCGACGTAGGCAAAGAGGATAGAGTAGAGGTCGCACATGAGCGAATCGCACTGGATGGCGCTCTGCTGGGCGCCGAGAAGTAGACTTCCTTGCGAATGTAGTTGGACTCGTATGTCAACACCTGGGTGAGGCCATCGGCAGGGACGCCGAGGAGGTGCGCGACCTGTTGGAGAACGGGAGGGTTTGCGACGGGCGCAGAGACGTCCCTGGCATCGGCCTATGTGAACTGAACACTGCTCAAGAGGAGGATGGCAACGAGGACGGTGAAAATGGAAGAGAGATGCCTAGGCTTGAAGCCGAGCCTGCACATGGCGCCGCGCAAGTCTTCCATTGCGATGGCACCGTCGCTAAATGGTCCGTTTGGAAGGCGGTAGCAACCCGAGGACGCAAGAAGAGCCTGGACGTTGAAATAGTGGCCATGTTCCTGCGGGGCAGCGGCAGCCAAGAACTGGTAAAAGATATGGAAGGAGGGTTCTTCGGGCGAGACGGCCGAGCCTAGATATGTCGAGGGCAAAGGCGAGAACCTTGAGAAATACGATGCGACCGCGGTCGTAAAAATGGAGTTCGAGATAGCGGCTGTGTCGTGATGCGTTTGGATTTGAGATGGATTTCAAGTTTGCGTTTCCAAACGCGTCAAGGGTCTCGACTTGACCTGCTGTTTTGAGCTCCTTCTTGGAGTGGGCGGAAAGGCAGACCTGATCTACGAGGAGCCGTAAATCCGGAGCTGGTGATACCGCTATAGAAAAGAGTGAGAAGACGGGCCACGACAGAAACGAAGAAAATGTACCAAGCGACGAGGGAGAATGTGGTTCCCTTGCCGCAGCGTTCTTCATACTCGTGCGTTGGCGTCATTTACGGCGGCGAGGGTCTTGTAAGGGTTTACGACGAGGATGGCGTCATCGGAGGGGCAGACGGCGGCGGTATGCGAGGAGGACACAAAGTGGACGAGGTGCCGGCTGTGACCGGAGAGGGAGGACTCGGGGGCCATACTAGTCGGCCGACCGGTTGAAGTTCGACTTCCCTAACTGTACGAAAACCATCAGGAGATCACTTTATGCTTCCCTTTCACCTAGTACTATCTCTCCTTATCTCTCCTCATTTCTTTTATTTACCGCTACAAATCGAATTTTGAGGTCCCTACTGGCGACACGCGCGCAAGCACATTTAACGCAGTCACGCTAGCAACCCGACCTCGAGGTTATACATTGTAGTCAGATTCACATCAAGAGCAATTAATACCGCGTTACAGTAACATGGCCGCCGGGAGTTAGGACGCCTTCACGAAGCGGACCACAGCACTACTGTTCGGGTTAACTTCCGAGCACTATATGATACGATCGATATGAATTCGGCTGTGGTCTTCAGGACTGCGCAAATTTTGTAGTCTTCTTGAAGCGTTTGCTAACCCTTGTGCCTGTTGCAAACCATCAGTCGAGCTCGCATAAATCTTAGCCCACCCACCGTCTTCTGAACTGTGTGAGCGTTTCTGCCTAGTGTCACTAGCAGCGGAACTACCGGGTGAAGGATTACGAGAAGTTTCAGATGTACTTCTTACGAAATGGGTCTCAAGACAGTGTGTTTCAGAAGGACCTCCATGGCGCTGAGAGTCAAACGTAGAGTGAAATGTTGCGGAAGGCCTCTGCGCAGGAGGATATACTCTTCGGAACATCTCTTCTGCTTGTGTTGCCGTCGGTGAAACTGGGATTACCCCTTCATGGTGTTCGTTACCACTCCTTGCTTCGGCGGATGCGGGTTCTGTATCGGGATCCTTGCCATCTGCCACTCGTGTATCTGAGGGAACCTCGGCTGCTTGCAGATCTGTGGGAACCTCGCTATCCACTGCTGGTGGATCTGGGATAACCTCTGCTGCTTGCAGATCTGCGGGAACCTCGCTATCTGCTGCTAGTGGATCTGGGAGAACCTCACCACCCGCTGCTTGTGGACTCGCGGGAATCTCGCTGTCTGCTGCTGCTGGATTCTGGGGAACCTCACCATCCGCTGCTTGTGGATCTGTAGGCTCACCCACGGGAACTACATCTTCATCGCTATTACCGTCACAAGGTGGTTTGCCAGTCAGCTGTGGTAATTTTTTGCGCCCTGTGGCTTTCGAGAAAGTTATGCTCGTCTGCCCTGTAGGCAGGAGTGTCTTAGCACTGCAACCGCGAAGGGGGATGCCGAGATCGATATCATAGATGTCGTCATCGGGACGCTTGCGGTGCCTTGAAGCGTTCTTTTCCAACTCCTATACATAGTATAAGACAGCCAGGCAACGACCAGAATGAAACTGCGTACGCTGACTAGGCATCGTAAAGCCTTGTGTACTTCCGCATTCAACGCGGGAGACTTGTGTTCGGAAGCGGGGTCTTCCCAGGCCAGTGAGCATTTCTCGACCCCCTGAACGATCTTCTGGATTGAAACCCGATCTTCTCCCATACCCCGATAAAACTGCCACAATAATATCATTTGTTCGATAGGAAATAATGCGTCTGTAGACGGAGTTATGATCCGATCTGCGAAGGTAAACCCTGTGTCAGAAGCTGAGCCGGTCCTAAACTTCGCGAAGGATGCAGACAGCTTTTTCATGTAGGGCTGCAGTACAGTTGCCAAGGAATTTCGAAGGACTGCTGCTGCAGGTACGGAATCCAAGAGGTGCGCGCGATATTCAGCGATGACGTTGAACTCCAATACGGCAGCCCCTGCGATGATACGAAATTCTCGGCTACGGGAATTGCCCGGGATCGCAGTCCAGTTCCAAGCAGAATGGAGAAGAAGCCGAGTCCCTTGAATCCTTAGGTTGACACTGCCTTTGAGAGGGGATGGATCTTTTGCCCGGCAGGCAGCAGACATAGCCTTCACCAACGAACTGCACTCCGCCTGGAGTTTGGATAGTTGCTCTTCCTCCTGGTGGGATTGCTTCTTAGTCCGTGGTTTCAGCCTCTTAGTTGCACCTTCGTTTACTTCTTCAGCAACCTTGTCGGATTGCGAAGGTAAAACCTGAGCTAGTTCCTTCGAACTCCCCACGCGTGAGGTATGCGACGCGATGATCTTGGGTAATGCTGCCTCTAAAGCGAGACACGCTCCATAGTTATTGAGTATGACATGTAAGAGCTACATAGAAAATCTTTCAACATCAACAGTTTTGTTCGAAGAATACGATCCATACCAGCTCATCCGCAGGACAATCATTCACAATCCAGTCATAACAGCCGAGGGCGTCTATCCCGATCTGTGTGTAAGGAGAATTGGGGGACTTCGAGAACGACACCTGATAATCTACCACAGGATCCAGCCACCGAGAAACCTGATTAGAGCGATCATAAATCCAATTCAAATTATTAGCCGGAAATGTTACCTCTTGTAGTGCCAGCGGGATGCGTTTGAAATGACTTGCTAAGAGTACCAAGGGGCTTCGTGTCAAAACAGGAAGACCAAAGGTTTTACTGGTGTAGTCAAGCGAGACGAGTTGGAATTTTGCCGGGATCGAATCTAAAAGAGGATGGAGTGGTGAAGGGATCTGGCCCCGTACGTCCGCTGATTCTCTGATATGAGCGGATAACTTTGTAGTTGCTTCTTTCACATATTGCTCGAACCCGAAGGCAAACTGCTCATCTGTGGCGCATCCTACAGCCTCTCCAGCCGGCCCCTGGATATGAGTTTGCCATTCATCATCTATAATGGGAAGCAGTTGCTACGGGATTTCGTTACACCAAGGTAAACTCACTATACGACAAACTCACCGGCAGCAATACTCGAAGTTCCTCAATCTTTTTTGCTTGCTGTAACTGCGACACGTTCTTCTTGACCACTTCCTCGTTTCCCAAGTCTATGATCCGCGCCACGTCTTCTAACGTGAGTATCACCTCCGTGAAGCAAAGATCAAGTTTAGCCGCCATGATCGCCACGGCGGCGCACATCAGCTGTAATGAAGCATTTAACGAGAGTGTGCAAGATGAGAAAATATGCTTACTCCGCCGTGAATACCGCAAAGCTCGTTACACAACCACTTGACGTTCATCTCTGGCATATCGAAGAAGTAAGAACTATTGTTGACTAATAGCTCTGTCGCTTTGAATGCGGATTCGGTATTGACCACGGTTACTAGCGGATTCGCCTTCTTGGCCGACGGGTTGGTTTTTCGCAGCTCCTTCAACCTTTCGGCTCTCCGCTCCTCGTCTTTAAGGGTAGCGAGCAACTGGATCTCCATGATGACCCTCTCTTCGTCGGTTTCCATATATACATGTCTTGTCTCGTTGCGACTGAGATACTGGGCAAGTTCGATTCCCTGCGAGAGTAGGGATGCTGTACAAAAATGAGAAAATGTATAATGTACAAAAGGAAGGTACGTACCTTCGTCATATACCGCTACCAACCATTTACCTTCGGAGGCAAGGATCCCACCGACGCGTTCGAGTGCAGCGATGGTGTTCTCGTGGAGAGCGACGTCTTGGTCGGTTAAGTCGTCGTCATGTATACCTTCCAACGCATCTCGAGTGTTCTGGAGGGCATCGCGTTCTTTTTCGAGATCACCGAGGTAACGCTTCAACGCTTCAAACCGATGGCGACCGCCAGCGCATTTGATCGTCACAGAGACATCCGGGACCGTGAATCTGAGCTGGGGAAGCTTGACTGTCTCGGAAGGAGCGGGGTTATTTGTGAGTGAGGAAAGGTTCACGCTCCTCTGCTGCATCACCAGTGGGATAACGGACTTTTCATCGAACCGTTCTAGTCCATTTTGCTGAAAGGAAGTTAGGAGGCGTTGCACGTGCGAAGCATTAAGGGGCCGGGCGTTCCAAGTACCAAATCTGAGCCTTTCTCCATATTGTATGAGGTCGAGCACGGCATACCCTAGGAGAGACCCGCGGAGGCTTCTTTGCATCAGCCAACCTTTCTGGACTTTAGGGTCAAGTTGTTCCATAATTTTGATGTTCCTGTTATCTAAATGAAAGCCGTTGCGTTTCCGCAGGGGTGGCTCGGTTGTCAGAGAGGACATTGTTGCGGTACAAGTTGTCAAACATGCCAGTTTGACCGCGTACACAAGGTTCTCACGCTTCGCTCAGTCACCAAGGAAGGAGGCTCAAGACACGGCGCTCCTTGAACTCGTACCACCACCTGGCCGTTTTTTCCCGCGGTTCAGTTCACGAAACTAGAGGATGGCCGCTCGAATGCAGCACGCACAGCGAGTCCCAGTGGCTCGTACATTCACATTTGACGGTCAAGACAGCACGCCCCGCTGCTCAACGAGTCCTCCCTTGGCGAAGGAGGTGAATGTGTCATTTGGACACGCTTGTAGGCGAAGCTCAGCTGACTCAATTGAACTACTACAGAAGGGAGTCCTCCCCTGGTAAAGGAGGCTCGCAGCGCGCTCTGCCGTATCTGAAATGACAGTAATCTACTGCGGGTGAGCTCTTTCTTAAACGTTGTGTTTGCCACTTGGCCTGTTTTTTTTTTCAGTCCTGCGTGCATGGCTGTCCGGTCCTCATAGCCAATATTTGGCTATCTGGTGGTCTAGGGGCCGGACGTTAAATCCGCCGAGTCCTCCCTTCATCTCTGAATCCGTGCACCTAATTTAGGCCTTCAGATGCAGCAGAGTAATCGACAACCAACGTCCCACCGACGATGCGATCCTTAAATGATGGATAACCAAAATTAACGGCCGCATTTCCACAGGCCGCCTCATAGCGATAGCACGAAAAGAACCTAGCCTGATCCACAGAGTAAAAGAGACCTGGAAACACGTGATCCACAACCCAATGCCCAATGACTGGGTGACGAATAAAGAGGTTTTAGTGGGTATCAAATCCAGGCAGGAGGCAGGAGTGTCAACGCTGGGTCAAGTTTCCCCTTCCTTGCAATGGAACAATTTAAATACGATCTCATCTGTGACTGGTTGTATAGCGGTAGGGAGCATGTGTTTCTACCCTATGTCGTTCTTACTTCCTTCCCAGAAAGGCCTCTGAAGAACAATGTGAATCCGAACTTGTTCGTACTAGCCATGGTTGGTTCGGCGAGAAGTTGTTGTGTGGTTGTCGTGACGTAGTTCGGAATTGGTTCCTCCAGTTGGCACTGTATGGTGATCCGGGAACTGAGTAGTACGTTCTGACATCTCTCGAGTTCACTTACTGATCTCTTTTTCTTTGTAGAATGTCGGCACACCCACTCAATTGTTGCGAAACGTGGGCAGGAGTCATATAAATACATTTTTGTTTGCATATCGGCCTCGCCGACATCGCTGAAATCACGGCATCAAATGGCTTACCTGAGACAGTCGGTCCTTCTTCGAATTTCCCTCCCTGATCCACCACTCAGGCGCATTCTTTCCAAGGGGCCTTCTATTGACCACCCAAATTCAGTTTGAGTTCCTGTTGTACTTGGGAGCAGTGAACAAGTTAAAGTCTTTCCGTGGGTTCTAACCGGCACAAACGTCGATGGGATGAAGGTCGATGTCCGCAAGAAAACATTGAACTTCTTGCCCAGAACAGAGATCAGGCTTGCACATGCTTTAACAGCGTTTTACGCAAGTCAAGAGGGCAATGGACAACCACTCAACCTCTGCATGCTTCGCCTTCGCCTTCGTCCTTGACCTCCTCGAGGCGCTCCGACCGGGCATCATCGATCCGGTGCTCGTCATCAGCGTGCGTGAGACGGGCGACTACGAGGAATGGCGACAGAATGGTGAGCGGGCTCCCTTTCCGCTGTGAACGGGCGTGTGGAGGCTGACGGTCGACGAACAGCCAAATTGGCGATTTCGATCGTGCAAAAGATGAACGCGTTCATCTTCCTCGTTCCAGAGGACATCGTGGACGTGCGACCGCGCTTGGTGCGTTCGTCCTGGGTTGCGTTGTGTTCGTGGCTGACCTCTGCCCCCCAGATTTTGACCTTCATCGGAAGCTTGATGAGCGTCGCACACTAGGAGGTAATGGTGCAGTGCCATGACGCGTGGCAACGGAGTCGTGTAAATTCAAGTCGTAATTGAAGGTTTCATTCTTCTGACGATCACTCGAACAGAACTAGCGAGAACTTGGAAGCGTTCCCTCTCCGCCCTGCTTTCGAAGACGACCTGCTCG
>JBBPMC010000301.1:0-14517 GCA_038090115.1 Strobilomyces echinocephalus | reverse complement strand
CGAGTTCATCCGCCTCGACCTCGCTCTCCCGTCCAATGGCAGCATCGCTGGAGGCATGGGTGCTGGGGAGTCCATTACCTGACAACAGGGATATGTTGCGGGTCAGTGGCAGTGGCTATCGTACAGAGACCACAGAGATCGGCGCGTGGATACTGCTAAATATTCCGTTGGTTTGCGTTCGTCTCATGGCGACGGAACGCGTTGAGAGGGCGAGTTCTAAGGGGATAGCGATTAGCCAAAAGGGGATAGATAATGAGGGCGCGAAATGGAATAAACGTTCGTCATTGTCGGTCGTCGTTCGTTGTTTGTTGAGGCAAGAAAATGGTTACTCGATTTGATGGACAGAAAGATACAGGTCAAGCTAAATAGTGTGCACTGAGTGGTCGTAAGGTAAAGACGAGAAAGAAAAGGGAAAGTATGACGTAGCGATAATAGACAATGTGGTTGTGTCCAAAAAGGCCGCTAACATTCAAGGTTACATAAGTAAGTCGTTCAGGCGGCAGGCTCCCTGACCTAGCTCGTGATCACCTGCAAGCGCAACGGCATTCCATATACTGTTCTTGTTGGCGAGGCCTATGGCCTTCAGCCTAGAACTCTCGACACATGCACCTACAGCAAGGTGGGTGCAGCACAAACAATGTTATCCGCATACATAGAGATACGTTAGACTCTCTTCCTATCGTCTTCAAACATGTCATACCCAAATACAAATCGGAATAACTGTTCTAAGTGGTTCCGTTCTTTGGAATCCAGTAACCTTGATGTGATCGCGTCTATAATCTCCTGGACCGAGGCGGTGTGCGCAGCATCATTACCCTCTCTCCGTACCTTGCTGCATGAGCAAAGCAACAATAGCGCTTCCGGTGTCGGTCGATTAGGGACACCTTTTTCCTCTAGCTTTGTGAACAGGTCACCGGAAACTTGCTCAGCAGTCCGGCCATTCACAAGCGTGTCCCAAGATTCGGAATTCATTTTTGCAACGATATGGTCACGGGCCAGGTCGAGCAGGCAGCGAAGGTAGATCGGAGTGATAGTGATAGTGAGCTAGCGAAGCATGGTCAGCACAGCAAACAGCAATAGATTCAACGTGTTGTACCTGTCTCATGCAATCAAGCGCATCCTTGAGGTCGGTCTTATTCTCCCTGAATTCCGTTCGGAGTATTTGGATCTCATTGTCAAGCACTTGATTGGTGGCTCTGAGCTTGTCGATTTCGTTTGCATGCTGGACTTTGAGGTTGCTGATGTCGTTTTTGAGGTCCTTGATGACAGTGTGAAGCCCTGTGACCTCGGTCCGATGCTCAATCTCCTGCTGCTTCATTTTCTCCCACAGCCCCTCAAGAGTAGGCATCTCGCTAGAGGTCTGTGCCTTCTTCGTACTGTGTTTCTTCTTGCCTGCACCGAGGATGAACTATGAGCACATGATGAGAAAAACAAAATGCACCTTTCTTGCCCTCGCCGCCGGTTGGCTCCTGCACTGATTCTACCATGGGCGACAGCATGGCCGGCACGCTATTCTGGATGTCAAGGTGTTTCCAGTGCTGGACCTTGGATCTGAGCCGTTCTTGGTCGGCCCGGCCGGGCTGGACGACGACAACGAGCTGTGGCCCAACATCCTTGAGCTTCTGCTTCAGGTCCACGTCTAGAAATCGTCACTCGTCGTCAGGACGGACAAATGACAGGTACGATAAGAGAGACCTGGGAAGATCATCGCCTGGAACTGGGTGGGGTCGACAGGGGGTTCGAGGGTGAAGGCGTCGGTGGCGCGCTTGGCAGTCTCATAGTACATAGCTCCCATTACCTGCTCTACAGCCACATTGCCTTGTGTGACGTCCTGCGATTTGTTCCAACTGACTAGCGGGTCAGAAAAGACACCATACAGCTCGCACATCTTTCTCTTGTCGGTCATTGCTGAGGTATGGCGGGTAAGGGCCCCTACTGGGTGCGTGGTTTTCAGTCCCCGCCTGTCTGAATCCCAATATGATGACCTTCCGCCCGTGGGACAGTCGGTCGTACTATCCGAGGGCCGAGTGCCAGTCTAGCCTAGTGGTGCATATCGTCCAGCACTGATAATCACACCATTGCCTATGTGAGCATACAGCACATTTTGTCGCACCCTGGCCCGGGCAAGCCAGGGGTCAGACATACTATGGTTGCCGTGTGCGTTTCAAGGGACTGCTTACTTACTCCATCATGCATGCAATCATACAGCTGCTCGCCAGTCGTAACTCATTCAATCCCTCATCTACAGGGAAAACCTTCAAGGCTCACGATCTGTTGCAGGCCAATGCTTCTCATGGGTCACGACGTCCTCCGCGCGTGAATCCATCTATCCACTGCCTAAATGTCGTAGGAAATGGCATTAACGTGACCTGCTTCCGGCGGAAGAATATCAAATACGAGATACCCATCCCTGGAGCGCGCATGTGTAAGCTGCTCGATGACGTGTCTGGTTATGTCGCCCCAGGGAAGCTGACAGCATTCAGCTGGCTGCCCGATCTCAATCCGAAATGTGGAAAAAACGCGAAGATATTGACACTCGGCAAGTTCTCCTCGTCGTACGGCTGATGGTTCACGGCTGACGCACACGCAGCCACCCTCGCGCACGGACCCTAACCCGACACGGGCGGCGCGCAAAAGACGACGACGACAAATCTGGTCCCGAGAGCGAAGGCGTGGCCGTGGTCGAGGTATTTGAAGCCCTATACACCGACGTTGTCGTTTCGCTCGTTGACATCGCACTAGCAGTCGAATTCGTCGAGCACACAGAGCGCGAGCAAAGGCAATATCCGATCAACGTTTTGACGCGGTCGAGGGTTTGTTCCTCTTTCTCAGCGACACGTTTCTGCTCGCCACATCCACTTTCCTTGGCAGGTCTGCGCGGTCGCAACACGACCTGGGCATACCAATGACCTGTAAACCGTCCAGCTCGAGCGTAATCTCTAAGTCGTCGATTCACCCGGCATCATATTCAATGAAGACGGGGACGGCAATGCAATCAACCGACGCAAGAAAAAAAAGGGTAGCACATTGCTCCCCAACGTCGTGGACGTTCCCATCGCCGTCGGTGCGTAGCCTAGTTAGTTTCTCGCGACCGACGACAAACCACCTCCCTTGCCACTAGTGAAGCCCATCCTCTTGCGAAGAGAACACTCGATGCATCGACGGGTTTTCCGAGCTTTCCAATGCGTTCCAGAGGCACTCTGATGCGCACTACTGGGCAGTCGCCCCGGACGGCAGGTGCTCACGAACCTAAGCGACCCTCGCCCTCTACGTTTGGGAGATGATCGATCACGCCCGATGGAGGACGCGGCGTTTGGGCGGCCGCCCAAGCGGTTCCGGACTTGGGGACCTGAGGCTGCTGCAGCTGCGCAGAGCCATCTATGAAAACGGGGACTAACCTCTGCATTGCGCCGAGGTACGTCTTCCTCTCCAGCCTTTGCTCTGTCCTGAGCACGACACCCTCGCCCATATCCCGTTGTTCAATTCTGTCGTAGAGGCCAAACGGAAATGGCAAATGTGCTCACGAGGCTACTGTAGACTGAAGATTCGAAGAGATGGCGTAGGCGGGCTAAAGTGCGTCGAAGATGAAGTGGAGGATGCAGGAGGTGCAAGAGGAGGGGTGATCAGCTGGGACGCACCAGGACGAGGGAAAAGACGTCGGTCCTGAGCGCTGGTAGGTTCGTCGAGGAATAGGAGGGGTGCTGCAGTTCAGGCGTTGGCATGTTTGTCGAGAAAAATATGTCTGCGTTAGATATTCAGGGACGGGACATCCGTCTGATATGAATGTCTTGCGATCAGAACATCTGACCGTGCAGCAATTCCGCCTTTGTGCGCTGGCAATTCAAATGTTCGATGCTATCGACGATAGATACGATATCATTCGACGGTTAGTAGGATCAATTCCTCCGCTAGCGCTTGCTGCAGTGGCCAAGACTCGCCCACGGACGTCCTTTCCTGCAGCGACAGCGGGCGTCCGAGTCCAAAATCGAGATGTTCACCCTGTAAATCCGTGAGGATACCCCCACTCTCCTCGACGGGTAATGACCCGGACGCGTACCCTGTCGTTGAAGGCGAGGTCCGCGTCCTCAGCCTCGATTGACTCTAAAAAGTTGGTTGCGCTGGGCGCGACGGGAGGGATCGTCAACGGCACCAAGAGAGCATGATCTGCACCCTCGTGAGATAAGCAACGCTGTTGAATTCGTCGTCCTACCTGCTCAGCGCCCTGACCTTTGATGGTGACGAAGAAGCACCCCTTTCACCCTGCGTTCTCCAGAGGCAGATTCTGGCAACAGTTGACGCCGAGGATCCCGTCCTGTCCGCCGCGCAAGAACCCCTTTGTCCCATCTACTTATGTTCGTTATGAAGCCTCAACATCGGATCGAGAAACCCACTGGCACATCTTGACCCATTTGTTGCACGACCGCTGTCAGCCCCGGGGTATGGCAGTCATCGAGCGATCGACTCGCTAGTATTTCTCAGAATCGCAAACAATGTACATATCTGAATACTATCACACGTCTGCCTCTCCGTCCACCAGTGCACCCATAGACCGTTACGTCAGTGTTGCCGTCTTCGCGGTGAGATGACGACGGAGGCGAATCTGACCGGGGCATGGTATCAACATCTGAAAGCATGCGTGTCAGCGATGTACCGCGATCAAAAAAAAAAACCAACATTGGTCGGGGAAGGCATGGTTAGACTCGAGATACGGGGCTTGGATCACATTCGTGGTCATGCCGAGGGGTAAAGGGCGCCTTGAGAGGTTCATAGTACTTCATGAACCTCGGACAGCTTCATCTTCATTTATCGAGGATGAGACGTCAGCGAGCAAAAAAAAGATGCATACAGCGAGCTTACTCGTAACAGGATTCTGCGAAGGCCCTTTCGTTCGTGAGCATCTTTGGGGTGGTAATGTGCTGGGCGAAGCTAGACCAGTCGCGGGTGTGTTGGATCATCGGTGACGATAGACGCGGGCTGCCGGATGACCGCCCAGTACGAAAAGTGCCCTCTGGATTGGCGATGGGAGCCAGGCCCTCTTCCATGTCAACGGTGCGGTTGGAGACGGAGGCAGCGCAGATGATCATTTCCAGGGGCACCGCCGGGAGAGAGATCCTGTTAGTCGGTTATAAGCAAGGGGATGGTCAAGTTGCGCGAAAATAACCGTCGTGGTGATCGATGGCGAGTTGGACGAGGAGCGTGCACCATCACCTCCCAATGCGAGATTGCTAGACATGATACGAGGTGACATTCGGGTCAATGCGGGCTCAAGCGAAAACGACCGCGACTCTGCGGTTCAGGGCAAGTCGGAGACGATGACAGAGAACTTCTTGAGGCCTGAAACCCGACAAGTTGAGTGTGATAACTTGGTTGGCCCCGATTCTCACCACCAACGCGCCACTCTCGACGCCGTCAAACTGGGGAGATCCTATGACGCGTGTTTGTCGGGAAACGAACCAATGCGAAGGACATGCGGAACTAACCGAAATCAAAAGCCATGAACTGTGAACCTAACAGCGCGCCAAACTTGAAGAGGGGAAAGCGACGAGTGCCTGGTCCATGCGACGAGCTTTTTTCCGGACCCAAGAGGGCGAGAGGTAGTCTGGTTACCAGACTAGGTGAGAGGAGTGACAGGCGGTTGAGGTAGTCTGGTGACCAGACCGCTCATGTTGAAGGCCACTGAGCTTCGTCTGTCTCCCTCTTCACAGCCAGTTCTATTCCTGTACGAAGGATCGACCAAATAGAAAACTCAGGAGGCTTTTGGACTAGATTTACAACGACCCATGAGGTCACACACAACTCACATCTTGGATGGAACCCCATGCAGTTGCACGAGTGCGTCTGACCATCCCGACGCATAGATCCCCACAGAGCTTAAGAAAGACCCTTATGCCAGGCTCCTCAGTTCATCCGTTTTCAAATCTGCCCCTGACAAAGGCTAATCTCGTACGGTGCACCCGGTTCGAGAGCATCCAGTCCTCTCGGACTACTTCTGTGCACTCGCCCAGACCTAGAACCCTGGTTGACCGACGCAGTTATTCCACGGTGGCTGGGACCGACGACAGATCGCTCAAAGCTCACCGCCCTTTCTCGAGCCTTTGACGCGCCAAGTTGAGGAACCCTCCCGGACCGCCGCTGCCAAAAAACGATACCTGAGAGTCGGCTGGCTCGTGGTCGAATGTCCCCTGGAGACGGATGGTGAGCGCACGAGTACAGTCGTTCCAGACTCATTCCCCCCTTTCACTCGTCTCTGGCGAGGAAGCGGGGTTCCATCGAAGTTATCGTCAGACTCGTGCCACGGAAGACGGCAAGTCTCGCCTTACCTGTTATCCGCGTCTCATTCCTTCCAGCTACCGAAAATGAACCCGCCCGTAATCTTTCCCTGCAACGCCGAACGGTGGGGTCACCACGACTGGGCAGTGGTCGATGCGGGAAACTTTGCAGCCCAGATACTCGGCCAGGAAGCCCGCCACAAGTATTTCTTGAACCAATGTCAGTGATAACCCCTGCCCCCGTCGAGATCTGGATCAAACGAGCTATCCATAGAAAAACTGCAAGATTGATGTCGTCGATTACACGTCTTCCTCCCTCATTATATAATGCCCGTTTGTCGAGAAAGAATTGTACATTCATAGACGGATGACAATATGAATGAAACTACGTGTCAAGTACCGTAATAGGTCAGGAACCTGGAGGAGACAGCGCTTCGCCGATCCTCTGTCTCAACCCTCCGATCTCGTGATCTGCGACGCTGTAGCGCCATATCCAGCCTTCGATCGTGTCCAACACATGATCGTGCCCTCCAGGAAGTACGCCTAGTTTCCCGTCGAACGCGTCCACCATGAGATGCACCGCCTTCCTTGGTTTCTGGTAGGCTTGCAATGCGAGAGCGACCGTGTCGGCGGTCACGCAGCCGCCCTGTGCCACGAGGAAGACAGCTTGCATGACGCAGATCAGATCGATGGTGTACACCATGAGGACCTTCACGTCCTCTTTACTAATAGGAAGCTCTTTTCAGCCAAGGGAGAATCGGGCCGTCATACGGCATACTTACGCCTCCTGGTACGCTGAATACATCGTTTTCAGGAGAGAAATCGCAAAGCTTGCGATGGGCGCCGCGATCGCTAACGTGATGTCCCCCGATGCCATGAGGGTCTTTGTTAGTTCCACGCCTGAAGCGAGTAAAGCACCAAACGAAGCCCTGAGAAAGGGGATGCCTGTGTCAGGCAATGGCGTATCGGACCCAGACCACTCACACATTCGATGGTGCATCGGAGCCGTCGTCGAGATTGTCGGTGCGAAGTAAGGCTCCGATGATGTCGTCGTTCAGCAAGCACTACACCACGTTGAGAAGGTCGAGATTAGGGGGGATGCCAGGCGCACCTTGTCGGGGTCGTCGAAGTTCCAGACTGTGATGACGTCCTGGCGGATTACTCGCAAGCATTCTCCCAACGTGTGGCCGCGAAAAACCGCGCTTTTCAGGAGCGTTTTCCAGTATCCTGTGATACCTGTCAGAAGCCGACCGATCCCTGCGATGCGCACGTACTTCTCTTTCCGACGCTGAGAGAACACGTTGAAAGGAGTCAAAATAGGCCGGAACCCCCCCCCCCCCCCCCCAAAAAAAAAAAAAAAAAAAAAAGGCACGCACGCTATTGAAGACTCGATCTTATCCTTTATGCTGACACGCTGGGCGATGGAGGCAACGATCCGTGGCTCTTCCTCGACATTGTTCTCGACCATATTCTGTCCTGTGGTCTGGAACAACTTAGAAAGGGAATCTGCATAACCGTCGAGAACTGAAGTATCATCAACGACCGTACGTAAACCGCCTGGGACATAGTCAGACATACTAGAGACCATGACGTGGCTGATGTCGCGCCCCGCAATGTCGTGGAGTGGCCTGATACAAATTTCGTTCAAGTGATCATCCTTGGCACGTTCTAGGTTCCCGTCTTCTGGCAGGTCGATCTCCAACTGCGTGTCTAGCAGGTCCCTTTTGGTGAGCACCACGACGAGGGAAACTACGGAACATACATCAGTCGACGTGGGGTACAACACAGCAGAAACGACACCATCTCCCAAAATTTCCTTTCTGCGTTGTAGGAACTTTTCTGCGCCCGATTCAAGCAAACGACCTCCGGCATAAGGTGTCTGGAGACACAGCCTAGATTTCTCCCTGTCAGTGACAGCGGACCGATGTGGTACGCACTCTTACCAGATTGCATGAAGTCTATCCTTGAGCTGAGGCATGGCCTTCCTGCGAGCGACGAAGTCTTTCACGATCTTTATGTTGCGTTTGTCACCAGCTTCAAACCCGAGGCTGTCTTGAACCACGATCTTGTTGTTCGGAGAGATGAACTCCTTGTCAATGTCAGCCATACCACGACTGCCCTCTGAGACGTGCTTGAGGAAGTATGAGGTGAGAGGCGTACAGCCTATATCTTGACGAGCAACTCACGACGCTTTCGACTCCAAACACTTTATGAATCAACGAGGATTTACCAACACCAGACTGGAAGGTTATCAGCATATCTCCGTCCTCGAAGAAAATGTTCATTACATTTCCGATGATGAGAAGGCGGAAACTAAGGGTGCGTGAGTCTCAGCACGGAGGTACGCATGTGAGAGGCACTGCTCACTTTGAACAAGGTCGAACAATCGAGGTTGTGGTCGCGAGCAACTGGTCAGACGCATGCGAGGCAAATTGGCAGGCGACCACAACTTCGACGTTTCCGATATTCTATGGACGATGATGAGGACCTGTGACAGCATGTAAGAGAATAACTCACGCTCATGTAGTGGATCGATAGTGATGAGGATATCTGCCACTCTCTTCCTCACTGTTGACTGCCAGCCGCAGTTGACCGAAATGGAAATGCGATCGCCTGGGCAGAGGGTGCTAGAGGATGGTCAATGCGCAGCAAGGAGGTACACGGAATGTCCTACGGGGGCGAACCGAATTCTATTCGGTGAACGCCATCCTTGCATACGGGCACCGGAACATCCTTCAGCGGTTCACTGTTCTTGCTCAGCTCGATTGACGCGATAGTTTTACGGGAACATGTTGCGAGACGGACGTCGATGGCTGCGAATGTAAGTCGAACAATGGTCTCTGTCAAGCAGAAATGGGACTCACTTGACACTCGCAGCGTTGAAGTAAGAGAGCTCTGTGAGGTGAAATCATCGCTGGACATGGCTCAGTGGCAAAACCAAGCAGGGACAAGGGTAGTTGGGAAGAGGGGAGAAAAGACGCTCGGAGACCAGTGACTACCCTTTGGAACGCGTTGTGAGCATGTTGGTCTGGCACTGATTCCGAGCGCCACCTTCCCTGAAGTGACGATCCAGAGTGTAGATCTGTGATCGAGGGCTGATCACGTCCGCGTTATTTGGCTCCTTCCCGTCCAACTGAGAGGCCTATGGAACGTGCCAGAAACGCGGCGTGGTGACTGAGAACGCATGGGTAACTTGCTGGCAGCGACGGCCCTGGAGAGTTTAAATAATGGATTCCTGAGTGGGGCTACCAGGTTGTGCGGTCGGAGGCCGAGGCGGTGGTGAAGGACCGACGACGGACGCATTGTGGCCCGTAGGGCTATCAACTGTACCGAGTGGATGGACGAGAAGAGAAGTGCACTTCGGCCCGGGATTCAGACGCCGTGAGCCTGACCGGCCGGGCATGGCGTGAGCTGCCGGCCCGTCCACCCGTCATATCGAACGCCCAGAACCACACAAGTTCGCCCTCCCACACAAACCCAGTGCGTCCCATCCTACCCCAAAAACCCGGCGCGTCCCTAACACCGGACCCCCACAGAGCTCAAGAAAGACCCCGGCGTGCCAAAGCTGCCCGACCTCAAGATCCAAAACGCAGAAGAGTCGAGAGCGCGTTCGGCGGGTCTCCTCTCGCTCGATGGTGCTACGCCGCATGCCCTGACTAGCCACCCTCACGCACGGACCACGGTGGCCTCCGAACTGACGCTCTCCTCGCTCGTGTCTTCCGTCGAGCGCGAGCCAGGACGGCCACTCGAAGACCAAGGAACAGCTCCTCCGACGCCACGTCCGCACACTCCACAAAGTCATCGACACGAGCGACGTCATCGTGCTCGTCCTTGATGCGCTCGACCCCGAAGGCTGCCGAGAGTCGATTCGTCGGGGAGGAGGTTCGCAGACGGGAGAGCAAGGGCAAGCGGTTGGTGTTCATGCTCAACAAGATCAGTGCGTTACCTCCCACCCTTTTTTCCTTGTCTTTCGACGAGACGGACAGATTTGGTTCCGAGGGAGAACGTGCAGGCGTGATTCAGGTATTTGAGGCACTATGCCCCGACGTTGCCGTTTCGCTCGGCGACGTCGCACCAGCGGTCGAATTTGTCGAGCGCAACGGCCCTGGCGCTGTTGTGGCTCCTCAAAGCTGACAAGCCGAGCGCACAGGGCGTCACGGTCGGCGTCGTTGGGTTTCCAAACGTGGGCAAGAGCAGTCTGATCAACTCCATGAAGCGCTCCAAGGTTCGCTCATCTCCATCTTTGCTCGACGTGCCCATTTTTTTAAAGTTTCGTGGCAGGTCTGTGCAGTTGCAGCACAACCTGGACACACCAAGGACCTACAAACCGTCCAGCTCGAGCGAGGCATCAAGATCATCGATTCACCCGGCGTCGTGTTCGACGAAGACGGGGACGACGACGCGATCAGCCGACATCAAAAGGGCAGCATCTTACTCCGCAACGTGATCAAAGTCGAGGACATCGACGACCCGATCGCCGTCGGTGCGTTATCCTCGTTCGTTCCTCCCAGGCCAACGACCCACCACGTTCCCTGCCTCAGTGGAAGAGATCCTCTCGCGAACCGAACGTGTGACGCTACAAGAGATCTACAAACTTCCCGAGTTTTCAGACACGCTCGAGTTTTTGAGCATGCTGGCGCTGAGCAGCGGCAGGCTCCTCAAGGTCCGCGTCTCTTCTTCCTCCTTGCCCGAGCGGTACGCTGACGTGCGACGACGACGACGACAGGGCGGCACCCCGGACGTGCTCGCCGCCGCCCGACAGGTCCTCGCAGACTGGAACCACCAAAAGATCCCATGCCACTCGGTACCACCCGCGATCCACCCTTCGATGATACCCTCGACGTCCGGGGGGACGATCGCGCCCGGCGCCGAATCGGTCGGCCAAGCGCAGATCGTGAGTCGTGACTGCGTTCTCCAAGCCGTTCGAGTTCGCGGGGTTGTTCGGGGCCACGTTCTAGGGGGCGTTCGAGGTGATGATGGGAGACGACACGGGGGCGGACGAGGAGCAAGGGGAGATGGAGGCGGAGGAGACTGCGTTGCGGGTGCCCCTCGAGCGATCACACTCGCCAGGTCCTGGGCCCGAGTCAGAAGCTGGGGACTCAGGATCGCGCGTGGCGGAGGATGGGGTGTTTGGGCAGATGCCCAAGCGGTTCTGCGAGGCGAGGGACCTGGGGACGTATGAGGAGGCTGCAGCTGTCGCGCAGAGCCACCCGTTGCGGCGCAAGACGCCGAAGAGAGACGCCAAGAAGGCAAGGCGGCAGTCTGGGCAGCCAGGGATGGAGGTGGACGAGTTGCGGGACACATTCATGACCTGCACTGAATGTTGACGCGACGAATCTCATTTACTTCATGACTATAAAATGAGTTATATACAAGTTACGAGACCAGTGGGCCCGTGTCGTCTTTTCCTTCCTTTTCATCCCCGCCATTCACTCCTCCCGCTCTCCCGAGCACGATCGACGTAGCGCAGTCCCCAGCTGTCCAAGGATATGCATTCGACGCTCGGCTTCAGGTGGCAAAAACGCCTTGGTTCGATTCGGGTCCAAAGGAGGAAGCGCCGAGCACCTTGACGAGGCCACTGCGACGACGGGGTCAGATCGGCACAGGTGGCCCCGAGAAACGGAGCCGAACGAGAAGCGGGCTCACCTCTGCGTCGCATCGAGGTACGTCTCCCTGTCGAACCGCCGCTGCGTCTTGAGCGCGACGCCCTCGCACGAGACCGTGATGCCCCGCTGTTCGAGTCTGTCGGTCGGAGTGAGCGAGTCGAGTGCGGGGGTATGTGAAACGAAGGGGCTCACGAGGCCTTTGTGGACTGGAAGCTGGAAGAGATGGCGTGGGCGACGTAGAGCGCACCGAGGATGACCCCCGACGAAACAGAGAGTGCTCTACGGGGTGGTTTCTTTGTAGAGTGGAATTGACTTCAAGGGATCCGCAACCGGAGGATCGGGCTACATAATCATGCACCTCAACATCAGCCATCATGATGTCGACCAAACAAGAAGACTTGCTAAAGACACGCTCACAGGGAACAACTTGCGGGCAGAAGTTCCCGTTCTTTGAATATGGTGGGCTGAAACAGACAAAAGAGGTGGCGTCGTGCATCGCACGGAATTCAGCGTTACGAAAGGAGTCGTTCTGCATTCAGCGATATCGCATGAGCATGGTACCAGGAGATGAAGCTGCGGATCACATACGGCGCGTGATTCAACGTCCCCATGACCACTGTGACCGAGCTGTCGAGGGTACAGATGACTCCAAGCGTAAGGCAGTCAGAGCAATCGCGCGAAAGATCGCTCCAGAGAGGGTACCAGTGCGTGGGCGCTAGCGGCTTCCATGTTAGCGCCGTTCTCGTCTCCAGACGAATTACACACCGCTGTGGAAATGTCTTCCGGGATGCAGTTTGGAGATTCGTGGCCATGTCCGACGACTCTACGCGTTCCAGAGGCACTCTGATGCACACGACTGGGCAGTCGCTCCCGGACGGCAGGTGCTCACGAACCTAAGAGACCCTCGCCCTCTACGTGTGGGAGATGATTGATCCCGCCCGATGAATGAATGACGCGACGTTTGGGCGGCCGCCCAAGCGGTTCCGGAAGCCGAGGAACTTGGGGGCCTGAGGCAGGAGCAGCTGCGCAGAGCCATCCACGAAAACGGGGGCTAACCTCTGCATCGCGCTGAGGTACGTCTTCCTCTCCAACATTTGCTTCATCTTGAGCACGACGCCCTCGCGTATATCCCGTTGTTCGATCCTGTCGCAGAGGATGCCAAACGAGGATGCCAAACGCGCTCACGAGGCTACCGTAGACTGGGGATTCGAAGAGATAGCGTTGGCGCGCTTTGGCCGCGCCGAAGATGAAGCAGAGAGTGAGCTGTGGGGCAGGAGATGCAGGAGGAGGAGCCAGTCACTGGGGCGCACCATGACGAGGGAAAAGACGTCAGTCCTGTCGACGAATACGAGGGGTGCTGCTGTTCAGGCGTTGGGATGTTTGTCGAGAAAAATATGAATGTCTGCGTTAGATTACCTTCAAGTTGTTTACAAGGTCACTCAACCTCGAAATTGTGGCTGTGTCTCGGATTTCAACACATGGCAGCCGTTGTGCCGTGGACATGGGTTGGTAAGAACGTATGGATCATGCGGGGAGTGGGAATAGTACAGAATGTCAATAATAGATCAACGTAACTAAGGATGAAATGAAGGAGACGAGTGAGTGCTCTCACGCGAGCAGGGATCGCGGGTCAATGGACAAATATTCGGGCTCGAATTGATGCGACAAGAGAAGTGATGGACGAGCTTGAAGGGGGTGGAGGGGAGGCGAAACGAGCCATGGGGCTCCAAAAAACATGGTAAGGGCGGTCGTTGAGCGATCGAGAGTAGAGGGGCGCGAAACGAGCCGTGGTGCTCGAGGAAACAAGGCGGGGGCAGTGGGCGAGCCGTTGGACGAGCTGTGAGGTTCAAGAGAACACGGAGGAGGTAGCCGTTGAGCGATCAGGCTCGAAGGAGGGCGGAGGGGGCGTAACACGAGTCGCGGGGCTCGACAAAACGTGGTGAGGGTGGCTACCGAGCGACCGGGCATGAAATGAGTCGTAGGGCTCGAGAGAACACGGCAGGGCTGGCCAACGAGCGATCGGGCTCGAACAAGGGTTGAGGGGGTGCGAAACGAGCCAAGGGCTCGAGAAAACATGATGGGTGTGCGAAGCGAGTGGTTGGGCTTGAGGAAATACGGCAGGGGCACTGGGGCTCGACGAAATACGGTAGGGGTGACCGACGAGCGCTCGGGCTCTGGAAAACACGAAGAGGACAACTGAAGGTAACTAGCGCTCGAAAAAAGCGGTACGGGAGACTGGCGAGCGATCCGGTCCGAGATGGGAGTGATCGTCGAGCGATCAGGCCTCAAAGAGGGTGAAGGTGGCACGAAACGAGCCATATGGCAGACATCAACGATCGAGCTATCGCTTTAGCTGTGGTCAGCATCCAGTTCCTCTCGCAGGGTGCCGCCTCTCACACTCTCCAGGTTACCTTATAAATGAGGATAGTAAGAAAACTGCGGAATAATATGAACATGTAAAACATAAAAAGCACACTGCGAACGTTTTAGACAATATAGCAAAATATGCGCACATCCGACAACACCGGAACTGCGCATACATTACATTGTCACAACAAATATGTTAACGACAAAATTTATAATAGGGTGCTGACAATATGCACTTATCAGGATAGTACGGATATGCATATAAAATACATGTT
>JBBPMC010000300.1:0-26965 GCA_038090115.1 Strobilomyces echinocephalus | reverse complement strand
GTGGTCCTATTTGACCCAAATTTACACTCTCCTTCGCAGCAGCCAGACTTGACCGGTAAATTAGCAGTAAATTACATAGGTTAATTTACACTTGTAAATTTACGTCGCCCATATTTACCGAACACTACGTCCGAGTCAGGCTCTATCATGGCGCAGAGACTGGAACTGGTGTTTACTGCGGGAAACAAACATGCTGTGCCGGGCTTATTTATGCGCCTCTTTCGCAGCATCGTCAATGTTCGAACGTTGACCCCCGGCGCCTTCGAGTGTCCGTCAGTCCTCCCGGTCAAGGCCTAATGTATTGAAATCATACTTGTGCCGTGTACAGACTGGTCTCGCCTGCGTCGCTTCAGGCTGCCTCACTCTCCTTGGCCATTCGTTGCAGGGTACTAACGTCCCTCCCTCAGCCATGGGACCGGACTGAGCGCTGACTGTCGCGCAGTTCCCGAGACACCGACGGTGGCAAGAAGCCCCAAACGAACGCGCGACAAAAAGGCGGATGCTCATCCTATGATAAGTACGTACCCCACCGTGTACTTCGTTGTGCTCTGACTCGTTCGCGTCTGAATGCTACAAGAATTTTAGCGTCCGTTCGGAAGCAGTCCGATGCGTGCCCCGGCCCTTGTAGATCGAGTCGCGTCGTGTGGGTACTATTCTAGCTGTGCTGACGACGATCGTCGCCGGCGTTGTTGAAGCGGAGGGAAACCGTCATATCTATCGTCATCCCCATCGCGGCGGTCCACGGCGCCTTAAGCGACGCATTTAGCATCCACCTCGCGATGGCACTAGTCAAACATCACGTGCTGGACAAGATCGTGGCCCCGCTCTATCGTCGCGTCGATTCTGTTCGTTCTTTACACAGGTGTTACATCCGTTGTCGTTAGGAACAAACAACTATCTAGAAACTAAGATGCTTGACGACCACTACGCGTTGAATGAGCTAAAATGGAATAACTACGCAGAAGGGCCGGTGATTGAGCGAGTCCGTGGACAATTTCGAGCGATACGGCAATATAAAGTCAGCATACATGTGCGACAAGGATGTCTGCTAGCAAGGGAGTGTATCGTAAGTAGGTTAGTGTGGTATGGAGGTATGCCGCCATAGCAGGTTCGTCCACAAATCTACCCTACTGTATGTTGACCGTACACACGGCGTCCAATAGCTCGCTCAAAGGTGCCTCCTCCCGAATCCGAACCATGATCAAGCTATCCGTCGCGACCCGTCTGTATTGTTCGCGTGCCGACAGGGAGAGCAACAGCCCGCCAAATGGCTGCCGAAGCCGAACCAGCAGCCGAAGCGCCCGCGTGGGGAGATCGAACATTGCTCTTCCGCGCAAAAAGTCCCGGTCGATGAGGGGACTGATCCATGGATGGATCAGACATAAGTCACTCATCTCTCCAAGGTCGGTCGCCGTTTTGATCTGGACGTCCCCAAGTAGGGGTGTCGTTGTATGGTACACACAGATATTTGATTCCGCATCGGAGTGAGCAGGCTCACCGAGCTGGAAGAGGATTCCAGGGAGGTTCAGCTGACCACCGACGAGCGACAAGCGAAGACCATAGAGACGCTGATACAATGTGACAACAAGGGATAGGTCGGGGAAGGATGAACGCAGTGATGAGACCATCTGATCCATCTCAGGCGTATCGACAGGGGCCGGAACATGTGGCGGCGCGATTGTATTGTAGACGGTCAGGCTCGAAGGCAGATAGCTATGGTGACTTCCTGAGTGCCCAGTCCACGCGAGAAGGGTCACCTCGGCCGAACGGGCCAAGATATGTTCCAACAGCCGACCAATCGCCAGGTTTCCTTCGCCGTATACGACCGGAAGTGCAACGCCAAAGATTCCAAAGAGAGAGTACGCCATATCTTCTTCGCGTGTCGTTTGTCGTCCAGACGCCAGATATAGCTTCTCTCGAGCTCGGTCTAGGCCTGGCTGGAGAATGATCAATTGCTGTGTTGCGACATTCGTCGCCCGTTCCATCTCCGAGAGGACTGCCGGTGATGTCTTGTGGTTGAAATTTTCAAGTCCGAGGTACGGCTTCCAGTCCTCGGTGTAGAATTGGACAACCTCGGAAGCGACATATTCCTGGTACGTCCATCCCCGAGTGTTCCAGATGCTCTTCCAGAGACAGCCAGGCTCTTGCCACTCCGACAAAACGCCAAGGAGGTGGACAACAGTGAGAGACGAACGACGATACCATCGGAACATGGCGACGATCGACTCCTGCTGGACTCCCTTGTCGAGCTGGTTGACACAACATGTGTCACTCCAAGCCCATTTGTACTTGAGGGCGACCACCAGTTTGCAGAAATTGCGCAGTTTGTCAAACATCGGAGATGATGGAAGACTGTAGACAGAGTCGTTTTCGATTTGCTGGAATGTCGGCTCCTCCAGTTGCCACTTGTGCGAAAACATCACATAGCGATAGAACTCTGTCACCTCTTTCTGAATAAGAGAGGGGTTGAGAACCGTCGTCATGGACGAACGGAGCTCGTCATAGATGGGCAGCTCCTCAAAAGCGGCTGCCTGCCGCTTCTTGTCGTACAGACGACCGGTGTCTGTGTCAATGAGCACCGTCGGCAAGTGGCGGATGGCCTCCCCAATCTCCTTCCGAATCGCGGAAGTCGCGTCGACGAACCGGCGACGAAGTTCTATTTGCATTATTCTAGGAAGACTGGATACCAAGCGAGAGAAAAACTTACGACGTATTTTTGGGTCGCGAGATCGCTCAAATATCGAGAGCATCGCCTGGAATGCCTTGCACGCCTCACTGTAACGGCCCATGCCGTGCAATGCCGTATGCCTTTCTTCGTACCCTTTGTACGATGATGGATCGAGCGCGATAAGCTGATACCATGGATCAATAATGTGTAATTGACATGGCATGCGAGGTGATGCGCACCTCATTGCTACGCTTAAGAAGAACCTCGTGGAGGTTTCTCGGGTCAAGCGATATCACGAGCGAATAATATTGTATCGCCTCTTCGTGTTTCCCGCCGTCTCTTGCACCGTCGGCGAGGCTCACCAGTTTTTCGACGCAACGTTCTCGAAAGTCTGAGCAGCACGGATGATGTCATTTCTATTCATGGTGCTACTGAAGCCACATACCACGTTCCCACTCCGTGCGCTCGTCGCTACCGTCGGTGTCTTGTAGATCGTTTGACATCTGTCGGAAAAACTCTACAGCCTCCGAGAACCGACCGGCCTCTTCGAGAGCGCTGCAAACGGCACGGAAAATAGCAAATCTTGACGCCTTAAACTAAATCAATGGTCAATATCCGTGTCCATTCAGTCGCGACGAGTGTACCTCGACACTGGCTTGCAGCGCTTCACGCGCTGAATAACTTGTCAAACTGGTGTTCGCCCATTTTGCGAGTACAGCGGATCGATTCGAAGACCCGAGGGACAGCACAACAGTGTAAGCTGTGATTGCATCCTCGCGTTTTCCGGCGTTCGACGCATCGTCGCCGTTTACCTCCAGAGTCTCGCTGCATCTGCGCAAGGATTCTGATGGACAACATCAGACTTTTGCCCGAACTGCCAGACGAGACTTACCAGCGAACCAGTTGGAGAGGAATTCGCTGCCCTCTATGTGCTTGCCTGCACTGCTTTCTATCTCTAGAAGCTTCTTCGCAGCGTCGACCAATCGACCTTGACCGTACAGCGCCTCGAATTGATACTTCTGTTCATGTGTGCGGATCGCGCATTGATATTCCTGGTTGGCCTGTTTCAGCTGCGTGATTTCGTCGTCTAACAAAACAGTCGTCGAGAAGCGTGAGCGACTGTGGCGATGAACATACGCAGCAACTCACGCTGCTTCTCGGCTGCAAGTCGAGCCGAACTCTTCCACTGCTCGAATCCCTCCATCTCCTTCTCGTACAGGGAGGATGCGGTGACCAATTGGCTGCGAAGTTTCTCATTGGCCTGTTTAAGCAGCATGATTTCGTCATCTAAGGCACGCGGTCACCATGGGCGACAGAGTATGAGTGGCTCCGGCGATGAACGTACTCGCTTTGATCTGCCGTGAATGTAGCGACTCGGTCTGTGCCTTGTGTTCGTCGACTGCATGTTGAGATTCGCTAAGGGCGCGGTGAAGTTTCTCGTTGGCTTGTTTAAGTTGCGCGATGTCACTGTCTAACGGACACGGTCATCGACGTAGTGGGAGCCACCGCAAGCAATCAACATACTCGTTTTCGTTTGTGATGAACGTAGTAACTCGGTTTGTGCCTTTGGCTCATCGAGTGTACCTTGAGACTGGGCAAGGTCGCGGCAGAGCATCTCGTTGATTTCTTTGACCTGCGCGTTTTCGTCCTCTGTCAGACAGTCATCAACCGAGTACAGACGACGACGGTAATGGAACGAACGTGGCAACTTGTTCTGCTCCTCGGCAGCATGTTGAGCACTGCCGAGTTGAATACTCTTTTCGGAGCATACTTCTGCCACGCGCGACGTCTGAGAAAGCGGTCCGCCATCGAGTCAGATCCACCGGACGAACTAGATTTTACTCACATATGAGGGGGGAAGTATATCTCCAAGGTTGCGGATGGAAACTGCCCGCGTGCCTGTGCTGGCCACGAGGTCATGGTCGTCCAATATAGACAGAGAGTAGATGTGGTTGAGTTGAATGACAGGTCCGATTTGTTTTTGTGTGGTAGTGTCCCACAACGAGACCGACGAACCAGCCGAAGTAGCAAGGAATGTGCCATTGCTTGCGACAGCGATACACCTAACGTCGGTGGTAGCATGGGTGGTCCATTTTGAGAGGATCTCGCCGGTCAAGGAGTTAAGACAGTGGATGTTGCCGTCGTGAGACAATGCGAAGAGTCTCGTTCCATCGCTCAACCAGGCGAGGGAATTGTTACGAGTTGAGCCGACTTGGATTTCGACGTCGAAAAGGCGACGGCCATCTTCGTCGTAGACCCGAACAGAGTCACGCTTGTACGTGGCGGTGGCAATGAGACGACCGTCAGGGGAAAACTTTGCAGCAACTAGCTTGTATTTGTGCTGCCATGGTCCGAGGAGTTGGTCACCGCTCGACAATGACCACACGCAGACGGCCCTATCATGTGATCCCGTCGCGATCTTCTTCCCGTCTGTCGAGATGTCCACCGCAAGCACAGATCTACTGTGTCGTTGGATCGCTCGCACTTTGTCGTGCGTTTGAGCGTTCCAGATCTGCACCTCGCCACCGTACGTCCCGCTTATTATCCATCTTCCATCTCGTGACACTGCGATGGAGAAGACACGATCCCCAGTGTCCATTGACGGACCCACCTCACTCCCATCCTGCACCCGCCAATGCCAAATCTTCTGAGTCCAATTGTCCGTGCCCACGATGTGCTCCCCGTCGGCAGATAATGCGACGCACATTATGTCGCCTGAGCAATTGATGTCGACTGGCCTTTTTCTCCTTCGCTGAATGACACCGGAAGAAGAACTTTGGCTGCTCGAGTCTCCAGTACTCGTCAGGGTTGTCATCTCGACTGTCCCATCAATTGCTCACCATCTTTCCGTTGCAGATCAGGTGGGCTGGAAAACATGTTTGGTGGAGGCGTCAGGTCAGTGCAGGGATGAACGTGGGGACGTCTGTTCCATGCACGCCTTCAAGTCGCCCCTCATGCACGTGCCGTATCATCGATATACCCATGCCTCGGCGCTTGTGCTTCCCAATTCATCTTTTGCCCATGGCCGCCTTCTTTGATGAACAGCGACCGAACACGTGCTATTCCTGTCCACACGCTCGAACCACGCTGCATGACGAGAAGCCTGGTATTCATCGATCGTTCCTGGCGGTACACCTACAGCGTAGCAGCGGAGAGCCGTCACCAAAGCGGGTACAAGCCTACGCCGGATCGCCATCACGATATCTCCCCAATCACACTCGTGTCCATCAAATCCAACACTCTCCTCGCCAACCCAGCCGCGTCCTTGTCGTCCTCGGAGTTGATCCGACGCTTCGCCCCAACGCCAGCCCCAGCCACGCCCGCCCCAGACCCGCCCGTCTGCCATGCACGAGTGGACTAGGTTGAGGATCGGCGGGTAGATATTCAGCCGGACCGCCCACGGACACGGGCAAAGACGACGTCTTGTTGCGGGGGCGGCCGTTGGAGAGGTTTCCTAGAAAGTAGGCCGGTAGGCCGTCTGGAGCGACATACGTGAGCGACGAGCGGGGCGCGTTCTCGGGAGACGTACCTCGCGCATGACGGGTTCGTTGGAAGAATCGAGGCCCGTAGTGATGCAAGCAGCGACGACATCCTCCTCCATCGAGTCGAAAAGCAGGTCGATACCTTCTTCGTCCTCGGCAATGTTTCGAAGGATACAAAACGATTGTTCTTGTATCTGAGGATCCACGTCGTTGACGAGTCTGCAACCAAATACCTGTTTGAGAGAGCGTACCGCGCAGAGTGGTAACAGACGTACTCGGCGTGATGAGACTACCTAAGATGGGTCATAACCTTGTCGACCGTTGAAGTGGGTACCTATACATTCACGAGGGGGCACTCACCGGTCTCAAAGGCGAGAAATCATTGACTAGATCGCAAACGGCAGCCAACGCCGCAAAGACAACCCTCGGATCTTCATCCTCCTTTTTGAACACCCGGTATAACGCCAGCGCCGCCCCGCTGTCAGTGAGGTTCGTTCGTGTTATCGCGGCGTCGCGGCTGAGCGCTCGGATGCATTGACAGGCCGCGACACGCACGCCGACGCTTTTATGCGCGAGGTATGCCCGGAAGAGAGGTATCAGTCGAATGTTGTCCGCGAACTCCTGTTTGATGACTCTGTAGAAAAGTGCGCATACCTCTCGGAGGACGGACTTGGTGTCAGACTCGTCAACCTCCCAGTCTGAAGGTGATCGACTTGACGAGGGCCGCCAAATTAGCAAGCACGCCGCGGTCATACACCTCGATACAAAAGTCCTTTTCGTCTCTGATGAGCAACGCTACGGGAACGCTCCCAACGGTCAGTTATCAACATCTGAACGGAGAAACGCACTGAACGTGTGACATGCTTTCGTCTGGTTCCGCCAATGCAACGGGTTGGTGTCGAGAGTAAGGGGGGCCATGTCACACAGCGCAGCCTCTTGGGCCTAACATCGAGTCAATGCCCGAAAAAAGAAAGAGGCTAATGAGAGAGGGGGAAAAATAACATACTTTGAGGTCCTTGTCCTGAATCATGGTGATCGACATCCTGATAACCCATGCACCATTTCTAGCCGAAATTTCACTACGCCGAGTCTCTCCCAACAGTGTCTGGTCTTGACATCGCGCTGGCGTTCATATCGCGGGAGCCACTTGGTGACGGCGTTTCTGTGAATTTGTATGGGATCGACACCGATGCGTGCGCCCCAGGACCGGTGGGGGGGGAGGTAGGCATCCATCAAAGCAGTAAAACTAGATAGAAGCGTCCGAAGAACGGCGACGCACCTCGAAAAATGCAAGCGCTATCTTCGCCTCGGATTTGAACTGAGCGGAATAAGCGCGAATCTGACGGAGGGTCAGACCAGTTTCAATGATCGCGCTGGCAAGGACACGGAGGGCGCGTGTGAGTGCGGACTTGAGGGAAGTGATCGTGAGGGCCTGCGTACTGGATAGTTGAGCGAACGACCGCCTGGAGGGCATTGTCCTGGAGCAAGCTTGCGAGAGCAGCTTTGGAACTTGTCTGTCAGTGTCTGAGTGACAGACACAAGGTTGAAACGAGATGAGGGGTGTGCAGCAAGGAGAAGGTGAAAAACCATGGTTTGAGAGGCCGAGGTCCTGTCAAGGCTTCAAAGGTGTTTTTGGAGCACGCTGTGTCTGTTGAGCGCCGCTGGTATCAATCCCTGGGCCGTTTGTTTGCGGGGCGGACCCTTCCTTCCTTGCAAGCCGTGCGCGGATCCCCATCCAGCGCCCCCACCCAAGACGCTCACGCGCGAATGGCAAGGCGGTCGATTTCATCACGAGGTATGTACTTTGATATGTTCTAACTCATTCGCGCCGACACTCTCCACAAGGATCGCACAGGAAAGCTACGAGGGCATGACGTTCGTTCAGGGCTAGCTCTCCGTGCCTCGGCCCTCCTCGCTCAGGTCGCGCCGCGTCGGCTGCTCTGACGACGATCGTTCCCGGCGTCGCTGCAGTGGGTACCACCGTCCTCGGCATGGGAATCCTTGGAAAGCTGGCCGACCGCCGGTACGAAAGCTCGTACATACGTCTTCTCTGTCCTCACGCAGCGCGCCGCATCGAGGCTCACGTCCTTTGGCTAGCCAAGACATTGTCCTCCGCCTGATGATTACACCGCCATCGCAACGCATTCAGCTTGCCTTACCGCCAAGCAAACAGGACCACATACCGAGAAGTAATCAGGATTCGGAAGCTACTGCATCGTCACCCTTTGGAACAGGTGTTTGTCGTGCTCAATCGCGGCGCCCGTTCTGTTCGTTCTTTCGACTAGGACTGTATCAGGAACAACCGTCTAGAACATCCGAGGCCCGTCCATTTCCATTGGCTCGATGCCCACTATATAGTACATACATCCGACGAATGGAATGAGAGGCCCTCCCGAAGATGGTTTATAGCAAGGGACTACACGAGGCCTCTATATGCGGTACACTAGGACCATCGCTGCCTCGTGCAGCCTAGCCAACTCCTTGGGAGCCCCCAGTCCAACGACCATGCAGCCCCACTTTCGTACGAGGTACTACTGGCTGAAGTGCACTGTGGGTGACGCCAGGTTCGCCCAGGAACGGATCAAAGTGAGTTATGGTTGCCAAGCCTGCTACCCCACTATGGCTCATTGGTAGAAGTTCTAGAGCATTTGAGCACAGGGCGTGTGGGAGGGAGCCCAGGTTGAGAAACACGCTGTGCAAGCGGTACAAAGTGAATCGTGATCAATGGAGGGTGGATGGGCGAGTGGATCCAGAGTCGAGGGCGAATGCCAGGGTTAGCGATTGGACGGGGGACAAAGGAGGCGAGATACGCACGGAATTGGTTGGGGACAAACGAAGAACGGAGAGATGGTGGACATACCTCAGAAGGGATTTGGCAGCACTTTTCTTTTTTTTTTTTTTTTTTTTTTTTTTTTTTGAGAGGCACAATGGCAAATGGCAACCGCCTAAGCTGGTCCCGAAATGCGCGGCACAAGGCGCGGGGTTCACTGCCACCGAAAGGGCGCCCGGGCCGATTCAGTACAACCGAGGTTGCTAAAGGCTATCCCACGGTCCCAAAGCTGGACAAATTGGGGGGGACCTTGGACGCCTACTCTCAGGAGGAAATCCCTTTTATGGAGACTAGCCTTCGACGTCAAGGATGCATGTGAGTACTGTGGGACTCGGCAACGCCCCTACCCACTAAAACCCCCTACGGTTTTCTGCGGGATTTGAACCCGCGACTCGATGAGCCGGCGCCTGCGAAGCAGACCCAGGGGTGGTGGCACATACCGCTAAGCCACCAGACCCCTGGCAGCACTTTTCAGACTCAGTAGCTGTCGCGAATGTGGCAACGTCGCGTCTCTTCAAGTTGTCTGACGCTGGAGCTTTACAAACATGCTGTGCCGGGTGCGTCTCTTTCGCAGCATCGTCGATGTTCGCAACGTTAACCCCCGGCGGCGCTTTGTGTCCGTCAGTCCTCCGCTCAAGGCCTAATGTGTTGAAATCATACTTGTGCCGTGTGCGGACTGGTCTCGCCTGCGTCGCCTCAGGCTGTCTCGCTCTCCTTGGCCATTCGTTTTCAGGGTACTAACGTCCCTCCCTCAGCTATGGGATCGAACCGAGCGCTCGAGACACCCATGCGATGGTGGCAAGAAGCCCCAAATGAGCGCGTGAGAAAAAGATGGATGCTCATCCTATGATTGGTACGTACCCCTACCGTGTGCTTCCTCGTTCGCGTCTGAATGCCACAAGAACTTTGGCGTTCGTTCGGAATCAGTCTGCGTGCCCCGGCCCTCGTGGATCGCGTCGCGTCGTGTGGGTATTATTCTAGCTGCGCTGACGACGATCGTCGCTGGCGTTGTTGAAGCGGAGGGAAATCGTCATATCTATCGTCATCCCCATCGCGGCGGTCCACGGCGTCTTAAGTGACGCATTTAGCATCCACCTCGCGATGGCACTAGTAAAGTATCCACGTGCTGGACGAGATCGTGGTCGCGCTCTATCGTCGCGTCGATTCTGTTCGTTCTTTACACAGGTGTTACATCCGTTGTCGTTAGGAACAAACAACTATCTAGAAACTAAGATGCTCGACGACCACTACGCGTTGAAGTGAGATAAAATGGAATAACTACGCAGAAGGGCCGGTGAGTGAGCGAGTCCGTAGACAATTTTGAGCGATACGGCACGTTGAGGCATAGTATAAAGTCAGCATACATATGCGACAAAGATGTCTGCTAGCAAGAGAGTCCATCGTAAGTAGCTTAGTGTGGTATGGAGGTACGCCGCCATAGCAGGTTCGTCCACAAATCTACCCTACTGTATGTTGACCGTACACACCGCGTTCAACACCTCGCTCAAAGGTGCCTCCTCCTGAATCCGAACCATAATCAAGCTATCCGTCGCGACCCGTCTGTATTGTTCGCGTGCCGACAGGGAGAGCAACAGCCCGCCAAATGGTTGCCGAAGCTGAACCAGCAGCCGAAGCGCCCGCGTGGGGAGATCGAACATTGCCCTTCCACGCGAAAAGTCCCGGTCGATGAGAGGACTGATCCAGGGATGGATCAGACATGAGTCGCTCGTCTCTCCAAGGTCAGTCGCTGTTTTGATCTCGACGTCCCCGAGTAGCGGTGTCGTTGCATGGTACACGTGAATGTTACTTTCAGTGTCAGACTGGGACGGAGCCAAAAGACCGTCGAGCTTGAAGACTAATCCAGGGAGTCTCAAGCGACCAGCGAGGAGCGACAATGGGGGAAGATCGTAGAGATGTTCGTATAAGGCGATGACAATGGAGAGGTCGGAGATCGATGAACGCAACGCCGAGACCGTTCGATCCATCTCGGATGTCTCGATCGATGCGGGGATATGTGGTGGCACGATCTCGTTGTAGACGGTCAGGCTGGCGGGTAGGTAGCTATGGAGACTGCCCGGATATCCAGTCCATGCGAGAAGGGCCACCTCGTCCGATCGGGTCAAGATATGCTCCAGCAGCCGACCAATCGCCAGGTTTCCCTCGCCGTACACGACCGGCAGTGCGACACCGAAGATTCCAAAAAGCGAGTAGGCCATATCTTCCTCGCGCGTTGTCCGTCGTCGGGACGCCAGATACAGCTTCTCCCGGGCTCTGTCCAGGCCTATCACCAATTGTTGCGTGGTAACCTTTGTTGCCTGTTCCATCTCTCCCCGGACGGCGTCTGATTCCTTGTGGTTGAACACTTTAAGTCCGAGGTATGGCTTCCAGTCCTCAGTATAGAACTGGACCACTCTGGAAGCGACATATTCTTGGTAGGTCCATCCTCGAGTGTTCCATATGCTCTTCCGTAGACGGTCGGCTTCCTCCGACTCTGACTCGACCCCGAGGAGGTGGACAACGGTGAGACACGAACATCGATACCACCGGAACATCGCAACGATTGACTCCTGCTGAATTCCCTTGTCGAGCTGGTTGACACAACATGTGTCGCTCCAAGCCCACTTATACTGAAGGGCAACCACAAGCTTGCAGAAGTTGCGCAGTTTGTCGAACGTCGGAGATGTCGGTAAATTGTAGACACTACTGTTTTCGACTTGCTGGAATGTGGGCTCGTCCGGTTGCCACTTGTGTGAGAACATCACGTAGCGATAGAACTCGGTCACCTCTCGCTGGATACGAGAATGGTCGAGGACTGTCGTCATCGACGAACGAAGCTCGTCATATATGGGAAGCTCCTTGAAAGCAGCTGCCTGTTGCTTCTTATCATATAGACGGCCAGTGCCAGTGTCGATCAACACGGTCGGTAAGTGGTAAATAGCTTCCTCGACGGCGTTTCGAATTGCAGAAGTCGCGTCGACGTAGCGACGACGAAGACCTTTTCCATCATTTCAGGAAACCTGAATTCCAAGCGAAAGAAAGGCCTACGATGTATTTTCGTGTCGCGTGCTCGCTCGAATATCGAAAGCATTGCCTCGAATGCTTCGAATGCCTCTCTGTAGCGGCACATGCCATGTAACGCCATATATTTTTCTTCATACCCTTTGTGGGATGACGGGTCGAGCTCGATGATCTGATAACATCATATCAGCAAAGCGAGTCTAACACATAAGGGAACGTGATCCGAACCTCGCTGCTGCGCTTCAGAATGAATGACTTCGTGAAGGTTTGTCGGGTGCAGTGATAACGCGTCCGAATAATATTGTATGGCCTCTTCATGCTTCTTGCCGTCTCTTGCAGCGTCAGCGAGGTTCACCAGTTTTTCGACGCAGTGTTCTCGAAAGTCTGGCAAAAATGGTAACTTGGTTTACTTGCCATGCCACTGAAGCCGCTGGAGCCACATACCATGCTCCCATTGTGTTCGCTCGTCGCATCCGTCGGTGTCTTGTGAATTATTCAGCATCTGTCGGAAATTTTCTACTGCCTCCGAGATCCGACCAGCTTCTTCGAGAGCGTTGCAAACAGCACGGTAAACGGCAAATCTTGGCACCCTGAACTGAATTGATCGTCAATATCTGTGCCAAATCATTCACGACGACTATACCTCGACACTAGCTTGCAGCGCTGCACGCGCCGGACAATCGATCAGAGCACTGCTCGCCCATTTGGCAAGTACAGTGGATTTATTCGAAGGTCCGAGTGACAGTACAGCTGCATAAGCCGTAACTGACTGCTGGCGATTTCCAGCGTTCGATGCGTCGTCGCCGTTTTTTTCCAGAGCCTTGCTGCATCTACTCGCAGACTCTGATGGATGACATTAGACTTTCATCCGAACCGCAAGACGAGACTTACCACCGAACCAGTCGGAGAGGAATTCATCACCCACTATGTACTCGCCTGCATTTCTTTCCATCTCTAGCAGCTTCTTTGCTGCGTCGACCGGTCGGCCTTGAGCGTACAAGGCTTCGAACTGATATTTTTGTTCGTGTATACGGATCGCGAATTGATGTTCCTGGTTGGCCCGTTTCAGCTGCGTGATTTCGTCCCCTAATGAAACAGTCGTTGAGTAAGCGTGAGCGACTGTGGCAAGGAACGTACGCAGCAACTCACGCTGCTTCTCGGCTGCAAGTCGAGCCGAACTCTTCCACTGCTCGAATTTGGATTGCAGTGCCTCTATCTCCTTCTCGTACTGGGAGGACGCGGTGACCAATTCGTTGCGAAGTTTCTCGTTCGCCTGTTTAAGCTCCATGATTTCGTCATCTAAGGCACGCGGTCATCATGGTCTACAGAGTATGAGCGACTTTGGCGACGAACGTACTCGCTTTGATCTGCCGTGAATGTAGCGACTCGGTCTGTGCCTTGTGTTCGTCGACTGCATGTTGATATTCGCCAAGGTCGCGGTGAAGTTTCTCGTTGGCTTGTTTAAGTTGCGCGATGTCACTATCTGACGGACACGGTCATCCACGTAGTGCGAGTCACCGCAAGCAATCAACATACTCGCTTTTGTTTGTAGTAACTCGGATTGTGCCTTTTGCTCGTCGAGCGGACGTTGAGACTGGGCAAGGTCGCAGCGGAGCGTCTCGTTCATTGCTTTGAGCCGCGCATTTCCGTCCTCTGTCGGACAAAGTCACCAACCGAGTACAGACGATGACGGTAATGGAACGAACGTGGCAACTTGTTCTGCTCTTCGGCAGCATGCTGAGCATTGCCGAGTTGAATACTCTTTTTGGAGCATACATCTGCCACGCGCGATGTCTGAGAAAGCGGTCCGCCATCGAGTCAGATCCACCGGACAAACTAGAGTTTACTCACGTATGAGGGGGGAAGTATATCTCCAAGGTTGCGGATGGAAACCACCGGCGTGCGTGTGCTGGCCACGAGGTCATAGTCGTCCAATATAGACAGAGAGTAGATGTGGTCGTTGAGTTGGATGACAGATCCGATTTGCTGTTGTATGGTAGTGTCCCACAACGAGACCGACGAGCCAGCCGAAGTAGCAAGGAATGTGCCGTTGCTTGCGACAGCGATACACCAGGGGTTGGTGGTAGCATGGGTGGTCCATTTTGAGAGGATCTCGCCGGTCAAGGAGTCAAGACAGTGGATGTCGCCGTCGCGAGACAATGCGAAGAGTCGCTTCCCATCGCTCAACCAGGCGAGGGAATTGTTAAGAACTGAGTTGACTTTGATTTTGACGTCGAAGAGGCAACGGCCATCTTCGTCGTAGACTCGAACAGAGCCATGCCAGTACGTGGCGGTGGCAATGAGACGACCGTCGGGGGAAAACTTTGCAGCAGCTAGTTCGTGTTCGTGCTTCCATGGTCCGAGGAGTTGGTCACCGCTCGACAGCGACCACACACAGACGGTCTTGTCGAATGATCCCGACACGATCTTGGTCCCATCCGCCGAGACGTCCACCGCACACACCAGTTTGCTGTGTCGTTGGATCGTTCGCTCTTTGTCGTGCGTTTCCGCGTTCCAGATCTGCACCTCTCCACAGTACGTCCCGCTTATTATCCATTTTCCATCTCGTGACACTGCGATGGAGAAGACAAGATCCCCAGTGTCCATAGACGGACCCACCTCACCGCCATCCTGCACCCGCCAATGCCGAATCTTGTGGGTCCAATATTCTGTGCCCACGATGTGCTCACCGTCGGCAGATAATGCGATGCACACTATGTTGCCTGAACATTTGATGTCGACTGGCCGTTTTCTCCTGCACTGAACGACACTGGAGGAAGAACTTTGGCCGCTTGAGTCTCCAGTGCTCGTCAGCGTCGTCATCTCGATTGTCCCATCAATTGCTCACCATCTTTTCGTTGCAGACTAGGTGGGCTGGAAAACATGTTTGTGGAGGTGTCAGGTCAGTGCAAGGATGAACGCGCGGGGGGGGGGGGGTCCGTTCCACGCAGGCCTTCAAGTCGCCCATCATGCACGTGCCATACCATCGATATAGGGCCGCCCGTGCCTTGGCGCTTGTGCTTCTCAATTCATCTTTCCCCCATGGCGGTCCTTTTTGACGAACATCGACCGAACACGTTCTATTCCTGTGCACAATGCTCGAACCACGCTACAAGAAGCCTGGTATTCATCGATCGTTCCTGGCGGTATACCTACGGCGTAGCAGTGGAGAGACGTCACGCAAGCGTGTACAGGCCTACGCCGGATCGCCATCACGACATCTCCCCGATCACGCTCGTGTCCATCAAATCCAACACCCTCCTCGCCAACCTAGCCACGTCCTTGTCGTCCTCTGAATTGATCTGATGCTTCGCCCCAACCCCAGCCCCAGCCCCGGCCACGCCCGCCCCACCTGGACTCACGCTCACCCCAGACCTGCCCGTCCGATCGGACAAGTGCCTCAACGTCGACACGAACCCCGCATCGATCAACTCTTGTCGTCGCCGCGGGTTGCTCGTCAGCAGGTTGAGCATGCACTGCACGGGCGGGGAGCGCACCCTAGACTTGCCGTCTGCCATGCACGAGTGGACTAGGTCGAGGATCGGGGGGTGGGCAAAGACGACGTCTTGTTGCGCGGGCGTACCGTCGGAGAGGTTGCCTAGAAAGTAAGCCGTCTGATGCGACATACGTGAGCGACGAGCGGGGCGCGTTCGCGGGGGACATACCTCGCGCGTGACGGGTTCGTTGGAAGAGTCGAGGCCCGCAGTGATGCAAGCAGCGACGACATCCTCCCCATCGAGTCGAAAAGTAAGTCGATACCTTCGTCCTCGGCGAGGTTTCGGAGGATATAAAACGAATGTTCTTGGATCTGAGGATCCACGTCGTTGACGAGTCTGTAATCAAGTACCTGTCTGAGCGAGCGTACCGCGCAGAGTGGCAGCAGACGTACCCGGCGAGATGAGGCCACCTAAGATGGGTCATCACAGTCTGTTTGGTAGAAAGAGTGCTTTTACGTAGCAAGTTTTTGAGTGTCCATAGGACACCCATCCGAATTTCTGGGTCCTCGTTTTTGAAAAGCTGCATCGGCCGTGTAAGTAAGCCGTCCGCGAGCATAACCTTGTCCTTGTCGACCGTTGAAGTGGGTACCCACATTCACGAGAGGGCACTCGCCCACTTCAAAGGCGAGAAATCATTGACTAGATTGCAAACGACAGCCAGCGCCGCAAAGATGACTCTCGGGTCTTCGTCCTCCTTTTTGAACACTTGGTATAACGCCAGCCCTGCCCCGCTGTCAGTGAGGTTCGTTCGTATTATCGCGGCGTCGCGGCTGAGCGCTCGGATGCATTGACAGGCCGCGACACGTACGCCGACGCTTTTATGCGCGAGGCATGGCCGGAAGAGAGGTATCAGTCGAATGTTGTCCGCGTGCTCCCGTTTGATGACTCTGTCGAAAAGGGCGCATACCTCTCGGAGGACGGCCTTGCTGTGAGACTCGTCAACCTCCCACTCTGAAGGTAATCGACCTGACGAGGGCCACCAAACTAGCAAGCACGCCGCGGTCATACACCTTGATACAAATGTCCTTTTCGTCTCTGACCAGCAACACGAGAACGGTCAGTCATCGACATCTGAACGAAGAAACGCACTGAGCGTGTGACATGCTTTCGCCTGGTTCCGCCAATGCAACGGGTTGGTTGTCGTGTGCAAGTGCGGCCATGGCACACAGCGCAGCCTCTTGGGCCTAACATCGAGTCAATGCCCGAATAAAGAAAAAGAAAGAATAAGAGAGGAGGGGGGAGGTAGGCATGAAAGCAGTCAAACTAGATGGAAGCGTCAGTTTACATGCGGGACGACCGGAGAACAGCGACGTACCTCGAAAAGATATGCGAGCGCGATCTTCGCCTCGGATTTGAATTGAGCAGAATAAGCGCGAATCTGACCAAGGGTCGGACCAGTTTCAATGATCGCGCTGGCGACACGGAGGGCGCGTGTGGTGCGGACTTGAGGGAAGTGGTCGTGAGGGTGCTGGAGAGTGCGCGAACGACCGCCTGGAGGGCATTGGCTTGGAGCAAGCTTGGGAGAGCAGCCCCGGAACCTGCAAGATGGGTAAGAAACGGGATCGAAACGAGATGAGGGGTGTGGAACCACGGCCTGAAAGCTCACCGTAAGATATTGAGGATATGAAGTGTGCTGCATCGATGCGAATGTCGCCTTGCGAGCTCTGCAGTTTTCCGGACGTGGTCGGGGTGATTGAGGAGGTTGGAATCGAGCTGTGCGAAACGTCGCGCACGGACGGACGAGTGAATGAGGGCCGTGAATGAGGGCCGTGAGTGACTTTTTCGGTGCCCAAACTCCCACGTCATCCCGAGGCCGAGGTCCTCTCTAATCGACTCGAAAATGAGGTCGACACCTTCATCCTCGACGAGACCGCGGCTCCCTTGACCGCTCCGTCCAATGTCGGAGTTCAGAGGAAGAGGCTCGAAAATCGGTGCTCAGACAAATCGGGGTGATCGAGAAAACACGATTTGAAGGCGTTGTCAGTCAGCGAGCAAAGGGCTGGTGAGTCCTACCATGTGTTGGGCGCGCGTCTCGACTTCGGCTCACTGGCACCCGCATCCTCGCCCTCGCCTTTCGCCCCTACACAACTTGCTGCGTGACGCGTCGCTTTCGGCCCACCTCGGACGCCGGTCCTGTCAAGGCTCCAAAGGTGTTTTGGAGCACGCTGTGTCTGTTGAGCGTCGCTGGTCTCAATCCCTGGGCCGTTCATTTGCGGGGTACGTCCCCTTTCCTCTTTGCGAGCCGCGCGCGGGTCGGCGCCCATGCTGACGCTGATCCCCGTCCAGTGCCCCCACCCAAGACACTCGCGCGCGAATAAAAAGATGGTCAGTTCCATCACGAGGTATGTACTTTGATATGTTCTAACTCATTCGCGCCGACACTCTCCACAAGGATCGCACCGGAAAGCTACGAGGGCATGACGTTCGTTCAGGGCTAGCTCTCCGTGCCTCGGCCCTCCTCGCTCAGGTCGCGCCGCGTCGGCTGCTCTGGCGACGATCATCCCCGGCGTCGCTGAAGCGGGGGGTACCACCGTCCTCGGCATGGCAATCCTTGGAAAGCTGGCCGACCGCCGGTACGAAAGCTCGTACATACGTCTTCTCTGTCCTCACGCAGCGCGCCGCATCAAGGCTCACGTCCTTTGGCTAGCCAAGACATAGTCCTCCGCCTCGTGATTACACCGTCGTCGCAACGCATTCAGCTTGCCTTACCACCAAGCAAGCAGGACCACGTACCAAGAAGTAATCAGGATTCGGAAGCTACTGCATCGTCACCCTTGGAACAGGTGTTTGTCGTGCTCAATCGCGGTGCCCGTCTTGTTTGTTCTTTCGACTAGGACTGTATCGGGAACAACCGTCTAGAACATGCGAGGCCCGTCCATTTCCATTGTCTCGATGTCCACTATATAGTACGTAGTACATACATCCGACGAATGGAATGAAACAAAACGATGGAGAGGCCCACCCCGGAGGTGGTCTATAGCAAGGGACTACACGAGGCCTCTATATGCGGTACACTAGGACCACCGCTGCCTTGGGCAGCCTAGCCAACTCCCTGGGAGCCACCAGTCCAACGACCATGCAGCTCCACCTTCGTACAAGGTACTGCTGACTGAAGTGCACTGTGGGTGACGCCAGGTTCGCCCGCGAACGGACCAAAGGGAGTTATGGTTGCCAAGCCTGCTGCCCCACCATGGCTCGTTGGTACAAGTTCTGGAGCATTTGAGCACAGGCCGTGTGTGTGGTAGGGAGCCCAGGTCGAGAAACACGGTTTGTGACTCACTCTGTGCAAGCGGTACAAAGTGAATCGTGATCAATGGAGGGCGGATGGGCGAGTGGGTCCGAGGATAGAGTCGAGGGTGAATGAGTAAGGTCAGCGATTGAACGGGGGACAAAGGAGGCGAGATACACACTGAATTGGTTGAGGACAGGGAGAGATGGTCGGTGGACATGCCTCAGCAGGGATTTGGCAGCTGGCTGACGTTGAACCTTCGCCATGACGCGAGGAGGTGATCGCGAGGGTCCGCGAGTTGGATAGAGCACGAACGATCGCTTGGAGCGCACTGGTAGGTAGCAAGCTCGTGGAGCAGCCGAGTCAGGAAGTGTGAGAGACAAGCTCACCGTAAGGTTGCGCTGCCTCGACGTAAAGTCGTAAACGCGGGGGAATCACCATGGCCCTGGCACGACAATGAACGCGGCCCAGCGCTACGTGGTCGCTGACAAATCCATCCAACGAATGTAGTAGCGCTCGACGTTCGAACGTTCAACGTTCAACGTTGTCCCAAGGCAAAGTATGCACCTCGTCAACCCGCGGTCCCCGAAGTTCAATTCACAGTCAGGGACCAGAGTCTCAATGGTCTCGTCGCCGGTCGCCGGTCGCCCCCTCGACCAGGCGAGAGTTGGCAAGTAGCCTCCAACGCGAGTAAAGGATGGATCCGATCACAGGTGCGTATCCACCCGTGGGCCCTCTCTGGCTACATCGTGTCATCGTCAACGTGACATGGTCATCTTCCTGCTCGCCTCTGCTCAGTGGCACCGTTACACTAGAAGGCACGATCGCCGTACGTGTTCCACCCTCGAGTCGGTTCAAGCGCTCGCTGAAAAGATGTCCTAGGAAAGAAACCAAAGGAGATCCGCGGCGGCATCTTGACCCCCGGAGCGGGTGTTTGTCGGGTTATTCGTTCTCTCGACTGGTATTGTATCCGACGTCGTTGTGAACACACTAATGCATAGCACACGACGATACATCTGGTTGAATGGAATGGAATAATCAGGTAGCTCAACCGTCGAAGTTAGGTCGAGTCAGAAGTACACTCAATTTCGAGCGATACGGGACTGCGACATCGAAGCGCAGAGCCAGGATCTTAACATAGGTACGGCGACAAAGGATGTCTGCCATTAGCTAGACCCGAACCGTGATCAAGCTGTCGGTCGCGACCTGCTTGTATTGTTCGCGTGCCGACAGGCCCACCAAAAGGCTGCCGAAGCGCCCGCGCAGATCGAGCATTGGACTACCACTCCTTGCTTCGCACGGTATTTCGAACTCGAGAACGAAGGTGACCGGAAGAGTTGGGTGAATGAAACGGGAGGGATACGACTCGCGCATATATAAAGTTTCACCTTCCAATTGACTCAGGAGAAACGCTACAATATCCTGCAACTCAATGCACCAAGACATAGAAGCAGCAGATACACGATGCCGAAAATGATGCGAGTGACTGGGTCCACTCGAGCGAAAATGGAGTAGGCAAGAGCAACGGAAAAGAGAGAGATTCTAGACAAGGGTCACTCGGTACTTGCCGCGGGCGTGACGGTAAACACTTACGACCAAATCAACGATGTCATGGGCAGGCTGTGTGTTATCGCAAAAAACCGAATCCCGAACTTCTTCTTACTTATGGTCCACACGATGTGCATCTGCAGCCAATGTATCGGCATAGATCCCAATAGCTGCAGAAAACATACCATTGTTTCACTGTCGACAAATTTCGAGTTAGTGTATACGTTCAATAACACGAATGATATGATGATCGAGGCCATCGTCATAAGTGCTGAGCCATAGATGATAGCTTGTGGCACAGCCGGTATGCTTGGTACAGCTAGGAAAGCCAGGCTTGCGGTAAGCATCACAGTTGACTGTTCGTCGTAAGATAGGGCAGAGAAAGAAAACGAGCTGTCTTACGAAGATTGTGGACCGACTCAACTCATCAGTCACCCGGGCCACGAAGTCTTTCCAACGCGGTCGAACGAAGATGAAATTGGCCCGCACGCGTTGCAGTCGAACGCTATTTTCTCTGAGTAACCCAAAGAAAAAGAGGTTCACGACCTCAAACATCCAACCCTCCAAGCGATCCTCCTCAAAGAGGTACTCGTCTGCGTTGAGGCGCGCACACTCTTGCCCGTGGAAATTTACAAACTTGCTACGTGCTGGTTCGCTAATAAACTTCTGCCTTGGATAACCAGAATATAACGAGGCACTTACTAAACATGGACATCAATCGCGCTGTGATAGAATTGGTACCACTCAGGGAGATAGCGGGGAATAGGGCTTACCAACAATACATGCATTATATTCATTGTGCATAGCAGCGTGCATTCCTGAGGGTGGTTGCACGGTATCTATCAGGGAGTTCAGTTCCTCCAGTGCGAACGGGCTCAGAGAGGTGTCTGAGGTTATTATGTCTGGACAGTTCCATTGAATGCGTATATTGAAGAGTGTAGTTTGCAAACCGCGCACCAGCCTTAGCGTACCTCAGCATCCCTCTTAACTCGTGAAAGACTACCTCAGAAAGTTGTTGTTTGTGAGGGTAGTGCTGGCAATGAGACCTGCAGAGAGATGATTCGGGAGTGAAACTAGACAAACACAGGTATTAAGCCGCTAAGCGCACAGCAAGCAGTAGTACGAGAACTAACCAAGGGATGCATGAAAAAGGGAGTACCAATAGGATGCCTCAAGAAGGTACTCTTTATATGCATGAGGAAAGGAAGGGCGAATGTTCAACGGACGCACTTATCTGGCTTAGTTTGGTCACTCCCCTGAACCGTCTTTTAAACAGACGGCCCACTTCTACTTCTTCACACCAAAAGAGACGGCGGCCAACGTGATCAGCGAAGTAATAATGGTACTCCTGTTGGTCATTGTTCTCGGGATTCGTGGACATGTTCAACACGAGTTCGATTCTGGTGTCCTCTGTCTCGGCGTCCGTGGGTCCAGATACTGCTCTAATGAGGGCCTTCGCTTTACAGACGATTCGAGCGCCCAACCCATTTTCGTTCGTGATGTAAGTATCGGTGAAGACACGCTAGAAAACAGTCACATCAGAAATGGATTGGAGAAAAGATAACCGCACCCATGAGTGCTCTTCATAACAAAAGAAGACGTTTCCTTCTGGATGGACGACCCGTTCCCAACCGGGGGGTGGGATTTCCCTATGATTTCCAGTCGATTAGATCAGTGCAGTCGGGAGTAATGGGACACACATAAGACTTGGTTTTCCAGCCGGGATGTATACTAGTCCAAATTTTCTAGCATCCAAGATGAGTCTCGCACAAGACAAACTTTCAAGGAGGCTCATACCCATCACTTGTGCGCTTGCCATATCGCGTCTTTCTATCGGCGATGGAAGGTAGAACGCCTTTCAACCCATCATGTGGTGGGGTTAGTGTACGGCTGGGATGGTCGTAAGGGCCGTCAGGAGCTTCCCTGTCCGACAGCTCCACCTCCGTACGAGGTACTGACTGAAGTGCACCGTGGGCGACGCCAGGTTCGTCCGCGAACGGACCAAAGGGAGTTATGGTTGCCACTGCTGCCCCACCATGGCTCGTTGGCGGAAGTTCTGGAGCATTTGAACACAGGGCGTGTGGTAGGGAGCCCAGGTTGAGAAACACGGTTTTGTGACTCCGGATTTGGCGCCAGAGTGATTGAACGAGTTGGTTTAGTGCAGCCGCGACGTTACACCTACTAGAAGACAAAAACACTCGCACGCGGAAGGGGAATGAAAGCAGGAACTTGAAGAGGCGTATTACTTGACGCCAGGCTAACTTGAACATTTTGGAAGGCAAGGAGCTCGAAGCAGCCCGGCTGTCAAATTTAAAGCAACGTAATTTCTCGGCACACCATCATGCTTACATATTGGCATTGCAGCGTGAGTGCCTGCCGCGACACTACAGGATGCAACATCCTCATTTATACTTGGCAGACGAGTCTGGACCCGGTGGCCATTCTGTCTCCGTCGAGCCGAGTCATCCGAAATGGTTCCGGGTTTATGTATAGTAGTACTTCGCGATCACATTAGGTCTTCCATCCTCGCTGCTGCCATGATCTGCGGGACTATGGTGCGCACCACTTAGTTACCGCTACTTTGGTGCAAAGATCCTACAGGCCGTAAATGTCGCTCAAAATTTTATCCCTCTTACAGAAATGCTCTATTTCATTGTAGCGCCAAATGGTAAGCACACGCGCTTTGAGATCCTCGCTGATCGCCCAATTGACCATCATAGCGGTGACGATAGGTACAAACGCATACGCGCCTACACGACCTAGGTACCATTTTCGTCTGACCGCCATGCCGCGCCTCAGAACCATCGCACACCGCTGTAAGCGACGCATTTAGCATCCACCTCGCGATGGCACTAGTCAAGTACCCACGTGCCGGACAAGATCGTGATCACGCTCTATCGTCGCGTCGATTCTGTTCGCTCTTTACACAGGTGCTACATCCGTTGTCATTAGGAACAAACAACTATCTAAAAACTAAGATGCTTGACGACCACCACGCGTTGAATGAAATCAAATGGAATAACTACGCAGAGGGCCCGTGATTGAGCGAGTCCGTGGACAATTTCGAGCGATACGGCACGTTAAGGCATAGTATAAAGTCAGCATACATATGCGACAAGGATGTCTGTGCAGCGTAGGTTAGTGTGGTATGGAGGTACGCCGCCATAGCAGGTTCGTCCACAAATCTACCCTACTGTATGTTGACCATACACACGGCGTCCAACAGCTCGCTCAAAGGTGCCTCCTCCCGAATCCGAACCATGATCAAGCTATCCGTCGCAACACGCCTGTATTGTTCGCGTCCCGACAGGGAGAGCAACAGCCCGCCAAACGGCTGCCGAAGCCGGACGAGCAGCCGAAGCGTCCGCGTGGGGAGATCGAACATCGCCTTGCCACGTGAATAGTCCCGGTCGATGAGGGAACCGATCCAGGGATGGATAAGACATAAATCATTCATCTCTGCAGGGCCGGTCGTTGTTTTGATCTCGATGTCCCCGGCAAGCAGTGGTGTCGTTGTATGATACACAGAGACGTTGGATTCCACGTCTGAGTGGGAGTGGACAAGTTCACCGAGCTGGAAGAGAATTCCAGGAAGGTTTAGCTGGCCACCGACGAGCGACAAGCGTAGACCGCAGAGTCGCCGGTACAGTTCGACAATGGGGGAGAGGTCAGGGAAGGATGAATGCAGTGATGAGACCATATAATCTATCTCGGGTGTCGTGATGGGGGCTGGAACATGTGGCGGTTTGATTGTATTGTAGACGGTCAGGCTCGAAGGCAGATAGCTATGGTGACTTCCTGAGTGCCCAGTCCACGCGAGAAGGGTCACCTCGGCCGATCTGGCCAAGATATGCTCCAACAGCCGACCAATCGCCAGGTTTCCCTCGCCGTACACGACCGGAAGTGCAACCCCAAAGATTCCAAAGAGCGAGTACGCCATATCTTCTTCGCGTGTCGTTTGTCGCCCAGACGCCAGATATAGCTTCTCCCGAGCTCGGTCTAGGCCTGGCTGGAGGATGATCAATTGCCGTGTTGCGACATTCGTCGCCCGTTCCATCTCCGAGAGGACTGCCGGTGATGTCTTGTGGTTGAATATTTCAAGGCCGAGATATGGCTTCCAGTCCTCGGTGTAGAATTGGACGACCTCGGAAGCCACATATTCCTGGTACGTCCATCCCCGAGTGTTCCAGATGCTTTTCCAGAGACAGCCAGGCTCTTGCCACTCCGACAAGACCCCGAGGAGATGGACAACGGTGAGAGACGAACGACGATACCACCGGAACATGGCGACAATTGATTCCTGCTGGACTCCCTTGTCGAGCTGGTTGACACAACACGTGTCACTCCAAGCCCATTTGTACTTGAGGGCGACTACCAGTTTGCAGAAATTGCGCAGTTTGTCGAACATCGGAGACGACGGAAGACTGTAGACCGAGTCATTTTCGATATGCTGGAATGTCGGCTCCTCCAGTTGCCACTTGTGCGAAAACATAACGTAGCGATAGAACTCTGTCACCTCTTTCCGAATACGAGAGGGGTCGAGAACCGTCGTCATGGACGAACGGAGCTCATCATAGATGGGCAGCTCCTCGAAAGCCGCTGCCTGCTGCTTCTTGTCGTATAGACGACCGGTGTCTGTGTCGATGAGCACCGTCGGCAAGTGGCGGATGGCCTCCCCAATCTCCTTTCGGATCGCGAAAGTCGCGTCGATGAACCGACGACGAAGGTCTATTTGCATTATTTTAGGAAGACTAGATACCAAGAGAGAGAAAAAAACTTACTACGGATTTTTGGGTCGCGGGATCGCTCGAATATTGAGAGCATCGCCTGGAATGCCTTGCATGCCTCACTGTAACGGCCCATGCCATGCAACGCCGTATGCTTTTCTTCGTACCCTTTGTACGATGATGGATCGAGCGCAATGACCTGGTACCATGGATCAGTGATGTGTGTTAACATGGCATGCAAGGTGATGCGCACCTCATTGCTACGCTTAAGAAGAACCTCGTGGAGGTTTGCCGGGTCAAGTGATATCACGAGAGAATAATATTGTATCGCCTCTTTGTGTTTCCCGCCGTCTCTTGCACCGTCGGCGAGGCTCACCAGTTTTTCGACGCAACGTTCTCGAAAGTCTGAGCAACACGGATGATGTCATTTTTATTTATGACGCTACCGAAGCCACGTACCACGTTCCCACTCTGTGCGCTCGTCGCTAGCGTCGGTGTTTTGTAGATCATTTGGCATCTGTCGGAAAAATTCTACTGCTTCTGAGATCTGACCGGCTTCTTCGAGAGTGTTGTAAATGGCACGGTAAACGAAAAATCTTGGCACCTTGAACTGAATTGACGGTCAATATCTGTGCCAAATCAGTCGCAATGATTATACCTCGACACTGGCTTGCAGCACTTCCAGCGCTTCATGATTGGTCAAACCGGCGCTCGCCCATTTTGCAAGCACAGTGGATGGATTCGAAGTTCCGAGTGACAGCGCAGCCGTGTAAGCTGTGAATGCATCATCGCATTTTCCGGCGTTCGACGCGTCGTCGCCGCTCGTCTCCAGAGTCTTGCTGCATCTGCGCAAGGATTCTGATGGACGACATTAGATTTTTATCCGAACGGCAAGACGAGAGTCATACCAGTGAGCCAGTCGGAGAGGAATTCATTGCTCACTATGTGCTCGCTTAAACTGCTTTCTATCTCCAGAAGCTTCTTTGCCGCATCGACCGGTCGGCCTTGAGCGTACAGGGCGTCGAATTGATATTTTTGTTCGTGTATACAGATCGTGAATTGATGTTCCTGGTTGGCTCGTTTCAGCCGCGTTATTTCGTCTTCTAACGGAACGGTCGTCGAGTAAGCGTGAGGGACTGTGGCAATGAACGTACGCAGCAACTCACGCTGCTTCTCGGCTGCAAGTCGAGCCGAATTCTTCCACTGCTCGAATCCCTCCGTCTCCTTCTCGTACTGGGAGGACGCGGTGACCAATTCGTTGCGAAGTTTCTCATTGGCCTGTTTAAGTTGCATGATTTCGTCATCTAAGACACGGTCATCATGGTCCACAGAGTATGAGCGGCTTCCGCGACGAACGTACTCGCTTTGATCTGCCGTGAATATAGCGACTCGGTGTGTGCCTTGTGTTCGCTGACTGCATGTTGATATTCGCCAAGGTCCCGGTTAAGTTTCTCGTTGACTTGTTCAAGTTGCGTGATGTCACTGTCTAACGGGCACGGTCATCAAGTAGAGCGAGCGACGGCAAGCAATCATCATACAGGCTTTTTTTTGTGATGAACGTAGTGACTCCCTTAGTATCTCTTGCTCCTTGAGTGCATTTTGGGACTGGGCCGCAAGGTCGCGGCGAAGCTGCACGTTTTGCTGCTCAGCGGCATGTTGAGCATTGCGAAGTTCGAAATACATTTCGGGGAGTATGTCTGCCACGCGCCACGTCTAAGAGATTGGGTCAGAGACCACGGGCGAACTAGAGTTAACTCACATATGAGGGGGGAAGTATATCTCCAAGATTGCGGATGGAAACCACCGGTGTGCCTGTGCTGGCCACGAGGTCATGGTCGCCCGATATAAACAGAGACGAGATGTGGTCGTTGAGTTGTATGATAGGTCCGATTTGCTGTTGTGTGGTAGCGTCCCACAACGAGACTGACGAACCAGCCGAAGTAGCAAGGAATGTGCCGTTGCTTGC